>WBZZ01005213.1:195000-197500 GCA_019918135.1 Paulinella micropora
GACGGGCCGGTATGTTCAATGAAAATACTGGTCCAGACGGAGCGGTATGTTCAATGAAAATACTGGTGGCACCGACGGGAATCGAACTGGCGACAGGGCCCAGATGGTAGAACTTGACCACTGGGCTATCACGGTGTCCATAATAATAATAATAATAATAATAATAATAATAATAGTGCTTCTCAGTCAATTGCGAATGCATTTCTGCACATGTGCCTCCATCGTCTCACCCGTGAGGGGAGTACGAAGATTTGACGATAGGCTCTACTGACACCCCCGCAAGGCAGCTCCAAGCCTTCCAGACAGACCAATACTTTCAAAGAAAATATCCTTTGAAAATACTGGCACCGACGGGAATCGAACTGGCGACAGGTCCCAGATGGTAGACCTTAACCACTGGGCTATCGCGGTGCCATTAATAATAATAATAATAATAATAATAATAATAATAATAGTGTATCTCCTGCCAATTGCTGAGCCAAAAGGCCATGTGCATCCAGTCCTCCATTCCATAAGGAAAGTCTCCACACCAATCGGTGGAATAAAGGAAGTGACGGCATAGAACATTACTCTAGGAGCTTTATACCAATCAGCCCATGGAAAGGACCGATGGCCTATGTACTCCCTAAATAATAATAACAATAATAACAATAATAACAATAATAATAATAATAATAATAATAACTAGGGGCTGCGCCAACACCTGAAAGGATGGTTTGCGGTGCGCAAATTCGCGCACCCCCCCCCCCCCCCCCCCCCCCCCTCGGGCTGGGGTTCCCGGGGGGAAGAGCCCCCCGGAACCCCCCTTTCCCGTCGACAGGGTACGTTAGATTGCCGTAGGTACCAGCAAAACGCAAGTGTAAGCTCTGGTGGCACAAAAACCTCAAACCTCTGGTGTTTATGCCACCGCCACCAAAACTTTTTTGTCTCCGAAGAGAGCGCACCCAGAGGTGTCGGGTACACCAAACAACAGTCTGAAACTCCCTCGGGTGTGCGCAAACGGCGCCTGGTGGCGCAAAAACCTCAATTTTCCGGTGTGTAGCCACCCGGCGCAATATTTTTTATATTTTTGAAGAGAGCTCATCAAGAAGTATCGGATACACCAACTATCAGCCGCTAACTCCCTCTGGTGTGCGCAAACGGCGCCTGGAGGCACAAGGCCTCATTTTTCTGGTGTGCGGGTGCCACCCGCGACCAAAACGGGTACGCACAATCGCCGGGCTTGGATTCCCCCCCTTTCCCATCCACAGGGTACGTTCAATTGCCGGAGAGTGCCTGGTGGCACAAGACCTCATTTTTCTGGTGTGTGGGTGCCACCCGCGACCAAAACGGGTACATACAATCGCCGGGCTGGGGTTCCCGGGGGGAGGGCCCCCCGGACCCCTCCTGCCCCGTCGACAGGGTACGTTCAATTGCCGGTGCGTCCCCCCGGACCCCTCCTGCCCCGTCGACAGGGTACGTTCAATTGCCGGACGCACCGGCAAGTACTGCTAAAAAACAAAGGAATTTTGGCATTCAGGACACTCCCCTAACGCAAATATATGCGTGAATCCAAAAAAATTATACCAGCATCAACATCGAGTCTGGGGCTAACCACCCTGCCAATATGAGCTCCCAACTCCTCCTGGTTCCCACAAACCATGATTTGTAGGGATGGGGGGTGCAAAAATAGGCCAAAAAAACAAGGAAATTTGGCATTCAGGACACTCCCTAACGCAAATATTTGCGTGAATTCAAAAAAAAACTATATCAGCATCAACATCGAGTCTGGGGCTAGCCACCCTGCCAATATGAGCTCCCAACTCCTCCTGGTTCCCACAAACCATGATTTATAGGGATGGGGGGTGCAAAAATAGGCAACAAAGCAAGGAAATTTGGCATTCAGGACACTCCCCTAACGCAAATATTTGCGTGAATTCCCAAAAATTTATATCTACATCAAGATCGAGTCTGGGGCTAGCTACCCTGCCAATATGAGCTCCCAACTCCTCCTGTTTTACACAAACCATGATTTATAGGGACAGGGGGTGCAAAAATAGACCAAAAAAAAAAGGGAATTTTGGCATTCATGACACTCCCTTAACACAAATATTTGCGTGAATTCCAAAAAAATCATATCAGCATCAAGATCGAGTCTGGGGCTAACCACCCTGCAAATATGAGCTCCCAACTCCTCCTCGTTCCGACAAAGCATGATTTATTCCGACAGGGGTGCCGACATGGTGGGTGGGGGGTACACAATTTTCATTTTTCCCCTCCCCCCAACCCCCCCACCCTCTTCACCAACACCTTTCAGGGATAATAATAATAATAATAATAATAATAATAATAATAATAATAATAATAATAATAGTGCTTCTCTGTCAATGGCTGATGCATTTCTGCACATGCGCCTCCATCGTCTCACCCGTGAGGGGAGTACGAAGAATTGACGATAAGCTCTAATGACACCCCCGCAAGGGCAGTTCCAACACTTCCAGACGGGCCGGTATGTTCAATG
>WBZZ01005213.1:210000-211830 GCA_019918135.1 Paulinella micropora
CACCGCATTCGCGCACCGCAAACCATCCGTTCAGATCTTGGCGCAGCCCCTAGTTATTCTTGTTATTATGATTATTATTATTATTATTATTATTATTATTATTATTATTATTATTATTATCATTATTTAAATCTGCCTTGGAGTGTTGACTGTGACATATTTGAGGGAAATCCCGATGAAAAAACCTAGTCACACTTGCTAAACAGAGTTCCAGCCCAATGGCCTCAAGGCGTTAAACTGTGACGCCAACTCATAACCCTTTGGTGGTAGATGCTGGGGAGGAGGGTCGTTGCGCGCGTAAAAGATCTTAAACTCCGCATATGCTGGTTGATAGCCCAGGACCCAGCAGACACCAGATTGTTATGGTGGGGTTTCGAGGCAGCTCTAGCAACCGCGCTTGGTGTATGCACTTGCACATTCGGTGACGTCTTGCAAGAGGTTGCTGGGACTGCGAAATAACCTCGGCTTAGTGCAGTCTTGCCCTCAGGAGCTCCATCGGTGGCCCCGATCATCAGGCGAGAGACTGACACGGGGGGGTGGAGGACCTCGAACAAGGGTATTGGAGGCTTATGTCCGTTGAGGATATGCCATTAGCTGCATCAGTACGCCTCAGATATAGTAAATCTGCCTTGGAGTGTTGACTGTGACATATTTGAGGGAAATCCCGATGAAAAAACCTAGTCACACTTGCTAAACAGAGTTCCAGCCCAATGGCCTCAAGGCGTTAAACTGTGACGCCAACTCATAACCCTTTGGTGGTAGATGCTGGGGAGGAGGGTCGTTGCGCGCGTAAAAGATCTTAAACTCCGCATATGCTGGTTGATAGCCCAGGACCCAGCAGACACCGATTGTTATGGGTGGGGTTTCGAGGCAGCTCTAGCAACCGCGCTTGGTGTATGCACTTGCACATTCGGTGACGTCTTGCAAGAGGTTGCTGGGACTGCGGAATAACCTCGGCTTAGTGCAGTCTTGCCCTCAGGAGCTCCATCGGTGGCCCCGATCATCAGGCGAGAGACTGACACGGGGGGGTGGAGGACCTCGAACAAGGGTATTGGAGGCTTATGTCCGTTGAGGATATGCCATTAGCTGCATCAGTACGCCTCAGATATAGTATTATCATTATTATTATTATTATATTATTATTATTATTTATTATTATTATTATTATTATTATTATTATTATTATTATTATTATTATTATTATTATTATTATTATTGTTATTATTATTATTATTATTATTATTATTACTATTATTATATTATTATTATTATTATTATTATTGTTGTTGTTATTGTTATTAATATTCACGTAGTTGTCCATCTATCTATCTATCTATCTATCTATCTATCTATCTATCTATCTATCTATCTATCTATCTATCTATCTATCTATCTATCTATGCATACATACAGTGCATATTACTTTTGTATACCAACCTACCTACCTACATAAATGTTTACCTGACGATGGAGAAAGTTGATTGATTGTTTGATTGTTGTTGTTGTTGTTGTTGTTGTTGTTGTTGTTGTTGTTTTTGTTGTAATAATTGCATTCATTTTTTTTTTAGTGTGTTTGTTATGAAGTTAGTTTGATTCTGCCCATGGCGGTGTGGGAAGGTCCTGGATACCATTTATTAGATTGATTTTACTTTGTGTATGTGTTTTCATCTTTACATTTGTTATTCATGTATTGATTGGCCACGGCGTTGGAGCAAGGTCCTGGATTAACTGATTAAGTAAATGTTGTATGTGTGCGATTGTTATGGATTGATTTATTCAATGTAGTAAGCACAATACATTCAGCATTTACTTATTCCTTTCAATAGCTCG
>WBZZ01005214.1:15000-17500 GCA_019918135.1 Paulinella micropora
CAGGTAGGTAGCTAGGTAGCTAGGTAGGTAGGTTGGTAGTTAGCTCTTGTCATCTCGCTTGCGTTTTCCTTCATTCCCGCGTCTTGCCGCCTTCGTGGTAATGCAAAGGAAAATCAAGTCAAAGCACTGTCAAGTGCGTAGGTAGGTAGGTGAGTAGGTAGGTAGATAAGTAGGTAAGTGTCAAGATAGGTAGGTAGGTAGGTAGGTAGGTAGGTAGGCAAGTCTGTGTTTGCATATACGTCTGTGTATTGTTTTGTGCAGATTTTGGCAGGCGTCCACCCGGTCACGTACTGGGCCAGCCACTTCATCTGGGACTTCCTCAACTTTGCCTTCACCGCCTCTATCTGCCTCGTCGTGCTCAAGATCTACGATAACCCCTCACTCACACGGGTCTGGCTACCTACCTACCTACCTACCTACCTACCTACCTACCTATACCTACCTACCTATACCTACCTACCTACCTCCTACCTACCTACCCATCCACCTACCTACATACCTACCTACCTACCTACCAACCTACCTCCTACCTCCCTCCGTCTCTCCCTCCCCTCCCTCCCTCCCTCCCTCCCCACCTATCTCCCTACCAACCCATCCCTCCTTCCCTCTTCCAGGAGGGCAACTTCGGCATCGTCTGCTCCACCATCTTCCTCTTCGGGTTGTCTGTGATCCCTTTCACCTACTGCCTCTCCTTCCTCTTCTCCACCTCCTCCACCGCCCAAGCCGTCATGATCCTCGTCTACATCACGGTGACCCCCCCCCCCCTCTCTCTCTTTCTATCTCTCTCTCTCTCTCTGTCACTCAATGACTCACTCTCACTCTCTCTCTCTCTCTCACTCACACACACACACACACCTACCTCTCTCTCTCTCTCTCTCTCTCTCTCTCTCTCTCTTTCTATCTCTCTCTCTCTCTCTCTCTCTCTCTCTTTCTCACTCACTCTCTCACTCACTCACTCTCTCACTCACTACTCTCACTCTCACTCTCTCTCTCTCTCTCTCACACACACACACACACACTCACTCACTCACACACACACACACACACCTACCTCTCTCTCTCTCTCTCTCTCTCTCTCGCTCGCTCCCTCTCTCGCTCGATCTCTCTCTCGCTCGATCTCTCTCCCGCTCGATCTCTCTCTCTCTCTCTCTCTCTCTCTCCCTCTCTCTCCCTAACACCTCCTCTCTCTCTCTCTCTCTCTCTCTCTCCCCAAGCTCTCTCTCTCTCTCTCTCTCTCTCTCTCCACACACACACACACACACACACACACACCCTGCTCCATCTCTTCCCGCTGCTTGTCCTTCCTCAGGGCGGCATCGTCTTGGTCGTGCTCAACGGGATCTTCTACCTCATTCCTCAGTTCCGCGACGTCAACGACAAGTACATCCGCTTTATCTTCCGCTTGCATCCCAGCTACTGCCTAGGTACCAACCCATAGCCCTGATCCTACACGCTACACGCTAAATCCCTACACCGCAAACTCTCAAACCAAACCCTAGCCCTGGTCCTAGCCCTAACCCTAACCCTAACCTTAACCCTTTCTCCAAAATCTCACCGCTAACCTAAAACCCCAACCCCTGACCCAAACTTCCAACCCCTCACCCTAACTCTACTAAATACTCTACTATATGCCATATGTACGCGTTGCCATTTTCTACATGTGTCTCAATCATATTGCACAAGCCCATTAATACATGCTTTTCGGCGAAATACTATACAATACACTACATACATAACATATATATGCATACCTAGATATGTCGAGGTTCGTGGTGCAAAAGGAATCGAGCTTGGCATATAAATACATAACATGTAAAAATTTTAACGGATGATGTTGGCTTACCTTTTGCTTTGCCAATTGTTGCTTTCGGATGGAGTCGTTTCTTTTTTGTCATCTTCCCGTGATATATATAGATAGATAGATAGATAGATAGATAGATAGATAGATAGATAGATAGATAGATAGATAGATAGATAGATAGATAGATAGGTAGATAGATAGATAGGTAGGTAGGGTAGGTAGGTAGATAGGTAGATAGATAGATAGATAGATAGATAGATAGATAGATAGATAGATAGATAGATAGATAGATAGATAGATAGATAGATAGATAGATAGATGAGATATCGACTAATGTCAGAAAAAAGGAGCTTCTGATTTCGTCAACCAAGGAAGTCTGTGGGTAAAGTATTAACCCGATGCCCAGCTAAGCCGTGATGTTTGCACGGAAGGGACTGATACAGGCGATACCAAAGCTCCCTAGTACCAGGCGGGGCCAGGGCTCGTTCCATAAGCACCCCTTGCAGAACGAGCTCCCATTTCCATTACAGAGGACCCAGTAAGCAGATGGAGTTTCGAGACTGTCGACAGTCTAGTATAAACCGACAGAGCACTGTGGGTTTTATTCCGGGCTCAACAAGCGAGAAAGGGCACCCTGAGGGAACAGGATTGTGCTTCCCGTCGCTATTTCGGCATGTGACTTATAGGCGTATGGCTAGG
>WBZZ01005214.1:32500-37500 GCA_019918135.1 Paulinella micropora
CAGGTATCCAAGGGAGGAGTGTATATAATCAGGCAAAAAAACCTGAAAGTGATATTGTTGTAATACAATGGAGTGAAGAAGGGAAAACTAAAAAAAGATTATATTTTTCACAATTTGGAAAAAGGAACGAAGAACAAGCATTAGAAGAAGCAAATAGATTTTATGAACAAAACATACGCCCTAAAAATGACGAACGAGTTAAACAAAATAAGAAACAATACAAAAACGAATATAATAAGGAATGGATGAAGAACAAATGGATATGTGAATGTGGATATGAAATTACCACAGGGTGTAAAAATAGACATCTTAAATCAGTTCATCACGAACTAGGTATGAAAGGAATTAATTTATCAAGGGATAAATAAAAAGAACCTCAATTTTTTTAAATTAAAGTCATAAAAATAAAGACACATATACAGGATGACAAACGACAACACTGAAAAAAAGGTAAGTCGCAGGTTTACGATTTCAAAAGGATGTATTATGATAAAGAATAATGAAAAGAGGCCGATGGTAAAAGTTTAATGGAGAGAAGGAGGTAAAACGATGTTTAAGAGTTTTACTATTGGAAAACGAAAAACCCAAGAACAAGCAATGGAAGAAGCAAAGAAATACCACGAGGACAAAGTAAAACCAAAGTATGATGAACGGAAAGTTAATTATGATAAGGAGACAAAAGAAATCAAAAAAGAAAAGAAAAGAAAATGGAAGAATAAAACATTCAAGTGTGAATGCGGAGCTGAAATAAATAGGAGTAGCAAAGCAAGACATATGAAATCATATATACATACAGCACCGCCCGCCCTGCCCGCCCCGCCCTAATTTTCATCTAAACACAGGACCCCCCTTATATATAGACACGGGGAGCACACGGCGGACCACGGCGGGGCAGACAATTGAGACAATTAATTTTTATTTTTGAAAAAAATATTTTCCTATATATACACCGACCAACGATGGAGACACACACTTACAACGGTATTCAGTATAGGTTGGACAGATTTAGGGAACAAAAAATTAATTATGAAATCAAAAGGGTCAGGGGTCATGATGTGCTTTACATAATACCTGAGGGGTATAAAAGAAAGTATAAGGTTGATACAACAACGGCCCAAAATTACTTGAACAGAGTAAGAGGTGCTGTTTACTTTTACGCTATGCCAGAAGCACCACCCTTACCGGTAGATGAACCACCTATTTTGGAAGCGAAAGTGTTTGAAGCGAAAGTGAGAGAAAGAAAAGAAAAGGTAAAAGACCTGATGAGGTATGCGAACTACGAAATCAAACACGTTGATAGAAAGAAGCACGTGCTAGGCATTAATGAAAGCCAGTATTGGGTTATGCTTACTGGAAACTTCACTTCTTTCAGCATGAATGATATTCTACAGTTCATTGAGATAATACTGAATGACTTTATCAAAAGACAGATGCAAAGTAGTATGGTTAGTGTAAGTATCAAGTTTGTAGATTACTATGGAGCGGTATCTACGGGTTTGAAGACTATTAATCAGATTTCTGTCAGGGATGTTTTGGAAAGATTGTCAGCATTATTTCAAAGCAACGAAAACCTTTATACAGATGAAAAGGGGTCTAATATGGATAAGTTTAGATTCGTTTTGAAATCTGTTGAAATGCCGACAGGAGGAACGAGGCTTCAAGTAATAAATAAATTGGATGTATATAAAAAGAGAGGAGTAATTCAAATTAATAATACAGACAACATATGCTTAGCCAGAGCAATTGTTGTAGTAAAAGCATAAATCGAAAAACATACAAAATACTCACAGATTATGAAAGGCAGAAAGATACAGGAGGAGATGGCTTTGAAACTACACGAAGAAGCGAAAGTCATTCAGGATGTGTGAGGTATTCCTGAAATCAATACATTTGCTATTCACATTAAATACAATCTCGTTATTGTTGAATTTCCTGACAAGATTGTTTATAAGACGCGATCCAGAATACAGTGTTTCTAACAATCACAAACCACCTCCGGACCACCTGCGAACCACCTCCGGACCACCTGCGCACCACCTCCGGTACATGTACCGGCCCACCTCCGGACCACCTCCGGACCACCTACCGTACATGTACCGATTAATACATTCTAATACATTCCAATGACTTTTAATTCAGTTTAGCTTTTAGCTTTGTCCTCCGCACCCCCTCCGGTACATGTACCGTACACCGTACATGTACCGCAGAATCTCTTTTAATCTTGATTTTAATATTAATACATTCCAATGGAGTTCTAATTGAGTTCACCTTGTCAAGACAGCGACTTCAAGAATGCAGGATCTCTAAGTGAGAGTACATGTGCCGTACATGTACGGTACTGACATATACGGCACTGTTGAATGAGTTTAGATTGTCTAGACACTCCGCCAATTAAACAATGATTCCTTACGTATGATCTACAGCACTCTCTCCCCCCCCCCCCCCTCCCCCCTTTCTCTCTCTCTCTCTCTCTCTCTCTCGCTCCCTTCCCCTGCCTGCCCCTGCCTCCCCCGGCCTACCCCCTGCCTACCCCCTGCCTCCCCCTGCCTCTCTCTCTCTCTCTCTCTATCTATCTCTCTCTCTCTCTCTCTCTCCCTTCCCCTGCCTCCCCCTGCCTCCCCCTACCTCTCTCTCTCTCTCTCTCTCTCTCTCGCTCCCTTCCCCTGCCTCCCCTGCCGTCTCTCTCTCTCCCTTCCCCTGCCTCCCCTACCTCTCTCTCTCTCTCTCTCTCTCTCCCTTCCCCTGCCTCCCCCTGCCTCCCCCTACCTCTCTCTCTCTCTCTCTCTCTCTCTCTCTCTCGCTCCCTTCTCCTGCCTCCCCCTGCCGTCTCTCTCTCTCTCTCTCTCTCTCTCTCTCCCTTCCCCTGCCTCCCCTACCTCTCTCTCTCTCTCTCTCTCTCTCTCTATCTCTCTCGCTCCCTTTCCCTGCCTCCCCCCCCCCCGCCCCCCCCCCCCCCCTCTCTCTCTCTCTCTCCCTTCCCCTGCCTCCCCCTGCCTCACCCCGCCTACCCCCTGCCTCCCCCTGCCTCTCTCTCTCTCTCTCTCTCTCGCTCCCTTCCCCTGCCCCCCCCCCTGCCTCCCCCTGCCTCCCCCCCCCCCCCCCCTCTCTCTCTCTCCCTCCCTTCCCCTGCCTCCCCCTGAGTGCCTCCCCCTGCCTTTCCTCTCCCTTGCCCTGCCTCTCCCTGCCTACCCCCTGCCTCCCCTCTCCCTTCCCCTGCCTCCCCCTGCCTCCCCCTGCCTACCCCTGTCTCCTCCTGCCTACCCCTCCCTTCCCCTCCCTCCCCCCCCCCCTCCCCCTGCCAATTGCAACCAGCTGATTACGGTACAGCAGTCTATCTACGGCGTTGACGCTTGTAGCGTTTGGACGATTCCTAATGTAATATTGTATGTATGTATCTATGTATGTATATATGTATGTATGTATGCATCTGTGTACAATATATATTTTGTACCTCATCACTGTCATCGTCCTCGTCATCGCGGGGAAGAAGTGACATTATGCCGCGCAGGCCCTCGCGCTACAAGTATGTATGTATGTATGTAGGTATGTATGTATGTATGTATGTAATAGTATGTATGTATGTATTTATGCATGTATGTATGTATGCATGTATGTACGTATGTATGTATGTATGTGTGTATGTATATATGTATGTATGAATTGTGTGTGTATGTATGTGTGAGTGTATGTATGTATGTATGCATGTCTGCAACCGAAATGCCGAACTGGAGACCACCAGACGTGTCAGGCGCCTGAATGTATGTATGTAAGTAAGTAAGTAAGTAAGTAAGTATGTATGTATGTATGTATGTATGAGGTGATGTCTGTTACCCACCGGGTAGCGACGTGCGCGGGGGGCGTCAATCATATGCCGTCGCTCAGGTTGGCGGGCTGGAGGCGAGGGGTAATGCCAATCGTATGACAAAGACGACGAAGAGGACGAAGAAGGGATTGCTGGCGGAGGCATGAAGTAAGGCCATCCATATGGCGGGGTAGGAGGGCTGGGCGAAGACGACGAAGAGGACGAAGAAGGGCTTGCCGGCGGAGGCATGGCGTAAGGCCATCCATATGGCGGGGTAGGAGGGCTGGGCGAAGACGACGAAGAGGACGAAGAAGGGCTTGCCGGCGGAGGCATGGCGTAAGGCCATCCATATGGCGGGGTAGGAGGGCTGGGCGAAGACGACGAAGAGGACGAAGAAGGGCTTGCCGGCGGAGGCATGGCGTAAGGCCATCCATATGGCGGGGTAGGAGGGCTGGGCGAAGACGACGAAGAGGACGAATAAGGGCTTGCTGGCGGAGGCATGGCGTAGGGCCATCCACATGGCGGGGTGGACGCAACGGGTGGGGTGGACGCAGCGGGTGGGGTGGACGCAGCGGGTGGGGTGGACGCAGCGGGTGGGAAGGACGCAGCGGGTGGGGTGGACGCAGCGGGTGGGGTGGACGCAGCGGGTGGGGTGGACGCAGCAGGTGGGGTGGACGCAGCGGGTGGAGTGCACGACGCTTGCGTGTCAGATAGATAGATAGACAGATAGACAGATAGATAGATAGATAGATAGATAGATAGATAGATAGATAGATAGATAGATAGATAGATAGATAGGTAGGTAGGTAGATAGATATATAGATAGGTAGATATAGGTAGATAGATAGATATATAGATAGGTAGATAGATAGGTAGATAGATAGGTAGATAGATAGGTAGATAGGTAGGTAGATAGATAGATAGATAGATAGATAGATAGATAGATAGATAGATAGATAGATAGATAGATAGATAGATAGATAGATAGATAGATAGATAGATAGATAGATAGATAGATAGATAGATAGATAGATAGATAGATAGATAGAAAGATAGAAAGATAGATAGATAGATATATAGGTTAGCCCGCAAACAAATCCTCACGGACAGGATAACCCAAACATCACAGGAGATAGATAGATAGATAGATAGATAGATAGATAGATAGATAGATAGATAGATAAGATGGATGGATAGA
>WBZZ01005214.1:42500-45000 GCA_019918135.1 Paulinella micropora
TGTATGTATGTACGTATGTATGTATGTATGTATGTATGTATGTATGTATGTACGTACGTACGTACGTACGTATGTATGTATGTATGTATGTATGTACGTATGTATGTATGCATGTACCCCAAAGGCTTTGCAGAACTCCATCATGTCTCCTTCAACACTCTCTCTGATGGATGTCAAAGATGGACTCTGTCACACAACATACATTTATTTGTCAATAGTATTGTAAAACACATACATTCATATATATACCTCGTCCTCTGTAGCCGCTGGCGCGGCCTCACCGTCTTTCACACACAAGACATCAGGCAACTTCCATTGGCGGGCAGGCTGGTAACGTAGTTTGTTGAAGGCAAGGGACAAAGGTGCAAAGCTCCTACTATCTAACCAAGATCTAGAGTATCCTATTGTCAGAAGCTGACCTACAAATATCTCCCTAGTTGACTCAAACCACCCCACATATCCGGACTTACCCTCTATCCAATCAGGATCAAGAACAAGTGATAGGTTAGGGTCCCTGGTGTGGGCACAGAAGGCCCAGCCTCCATAATCACGCAATTGGTCATGTGTTGGGTGTGACAACAAGGAGGCAAGCTGCTTAGGTGGTACATAGACACCATATGTGTCTGAGATCTGTAGAATATAATCCTCTATCTTTCTATCTCGCCCCGCCCCAGCTATACTGAAGCCCCTTTTATCTAACCTACTCACCACACCCCAGACATGTAAAACCGCAACACCAGAACCATATGCCACCGTTCCCTCTTTCGCCCCCCTGCCTACCGCTGGTCTAACCCCCAAAGCACACCCCTCAGCATGATCTATTAAACTACCCTTAGCTTCCCTAGCAAGCCCCAGCTCGTACTGGTTATGTATGTCCCTTGACCCCCTACCTGCGCGCAAGGCTGAGGAGGACGCCGAGGATGAGGAGGAGGAAGAGGAAGACGCCGAAGATGAGGAGGAGGAAGACGCCGAGGATGAGGATGAGGAGGAGGAGGAAGACGCCGAGGATGAGGAGGAGGAGGAGGAGGAAGACGCCGAGGATGAGGATGAGAAGGAGGAGGAAGACGCCGAGGATGAGGATGAGGAGGAGGAGGAAGACGCCGAGGATGACGATGAGGAGGAGGAGGAAGACGCCGAGGATGAGGATGAGGAGGAGGAGGAAGACGCCGAGGATGAGGATGAGGAGGAGGAGGAAGACGCCGAGGATGAGGATGAGGAGGAGGAGGAAGACGTCGAGTACTTCTGCTCCTGTATATGTATATGTATATGTATATGCAATTTATATGTATATGCATATGTATATGTATATGTAAATGTATATGTCAGCACAAATGGCACAGGCAGAAAGCCAGGCAGAAGGATCTATCTATCTATCTATCTATATATCTATCTATCTATCTATCTATCTATCTTTCTATTTATCCATCTATCCATCCATCCATCCATCTATCTATCTATCTATCTATCTATCTATCTATCTTATAATCTAATACTATCTAGTACCGCGCCAGACGCTGCCCTCTGGTCCCGAATCTAAGAACACGCAATTGATATGAATAGGAGATTATAGGAATAGATCAATATTACCTTGACCTGATCGCATACGAGCTGCCCTCCCCAACCAGAACGCTCTGCACACACAAGCAGATAAAGACATGAAACAGTATGAGATTAAACAATTGTACATGAAGCGATTGTCGCGCCCGACGCCGCCTATCCTGATAGAACTCCGCAACGGTGGTCCGGAATTCAAAGTCATAAAGGTCGTGGATGGGAATGTATCCCGCAATTATTCCAAACACGACGTTTGGAAAGCAAACATCAAGCATGCCATTTGATAAGAACGCGACAATATATTTCCTTGCTGCCTGCTGCCTCCCGGGCGACTTGAATATGGACTTAGGCAGCAACTGCCAGCATACACACACAGTGACGAGGTGGGTAGAGCACTAGCACGACGCAACATCCCCCCCCCCCCCCCCCCAAATGAAAAGGAGTCCACCAACCTCTCTCAGTTTATCGTCATACCCTGGACGTGGCCGTTGCTCCATCCATCGCAATGGCCGGTGACACCCCCCCCCCCCCCCCCGTCTGCTGGTAGCAGCAAGCAAAGTAAGCAAGAAGCAGACCGCAAGGACACAACACCGGGGGCAGTTTAGCGTGATGCCGGGCAGGAGAGAGAGAGGAGAGGGAGAGAGAGGGAGAGAGAGAGAGGGAGAAAGAGAGAGCGGGAGAAAGAGAGAGAGAGAGAGAGAGGGAGGGAGGGAGGGAGAGAGGGAGGGAGAGAGAGAGAGAGAGGGAGAGAGAGAGAGAGAGAGAGAGAGAGAGAGAGAGAAGAGAGAGAGAGAGAGAGAGGGAGAGGGAGAGAGGGAGAAAGAGAGAGAGGGTCCGGATCCGGGGGGGGGGGGGGCGTCCTCGCAATAGCCGGTGACACTCAACCCCTTTTTTTCGCAATGGTGCCTCCCCCCCCTGCAGCATATTATATGTATGTATGTATGTA
>WBZZ01005214.1:52500-55000 GCA_019918135.1 Paulinella micropora
TCATCATCATCATCGTCATCATCATCATCGTCATCGTCATCATCGTCATCGTCATCGTCATCGTCATCGTCATCGTCATCGTCATCATCATCATCATCATCATCATCATCGTCATCGTCTGGATCGCCCGAACCAGAGACTTCTCACGAGCTGGCATCATCGTGGGCTGTGGCAAGACCTGCGGGTCCAATATCTGTCAGCAGTGTGTTTATTTGAATTTTCTTTGTCCGTCTGCCTTTTAATCTCGTTTGTGCAATGCTATTATAGGCACGCGTTCAAGGCGCGAACACGGGAGGCGCTCCAAAAAATTCTACATGCGCACCCCCGTATCACTTTCAGGTATATGGACTCGATGCATACATTCCGGCATACATACATGCATGCATACATGCATGCATACATACATATATACATATATACATACAGGCTCGCAACCAAATCGAGTCCATGCGAGTGGTGCAACATGGAAGGGTTCTGGAAGAAGAGGCTAGACAGGGTTATGGATCAACAAGTCAACGAGCCGGATCAATCTAACCAGCTGGAGATCGCGGACCTCAGGAGAAAGCTGGAAAACGTGGCAATACACCAACGGCAATTGGTTCACGTTAGTGCTAGCGCGTGGGAGTGATAGTGTGTGTCTTGAGGGGGGGATTGATACACACTGGACCTACATTTGCACAGCTGTTCAAAGACCCTTCGTCAAGGCCTTGATCAGGAACTTGCAGCCTGGCAGAAAGGACTGTGTCGTGTATCAGGTACATACATATTTACTTACATATCTACCTATCTACCTATCTACCTATCTACCTATCGACCTATCTATCTATCTATCTATCTATCTATCTATCTATCTATAGGGGAAGGGGGGGGGGGGGGGAGGGGATCGGATAGATAGATAGATAGATAGATAGATAGATAGATAGATAGATAGATAGATAGATAGATAGATAGATAGATAGATAGATAGATAGATAGATGGATAGATGGATGGATGGATGGATGGATGGATAGATAGATAGATAGATAGATAGATAGATAGATAGATAGATAGATAGATAGATAGATAGATAGATAGATAGATAGATAGATAGATAGATGAGGAGTGCTGAGAGCTCCTGTCAGTTCTCATATATTAAACACATTATACACATAGCTATCTATTTATTTATCATTGATATGCATTCATTTTGCATTGGCGTATTGTTTCTGTTCAACAGGATTATATAGGTATTTCGGGTGAGAGAACGGGCGATTCCATTCACGACCTAGTCTTCTCCATCGCGTGGAGAGACGACATGGGACTCCTACGCTACACCTACGTACACAACTGGATGCGCACGCCGCACAACAACTACTCTACTCGCATGGTCTGGAAGCGTCACCTGGATCGTTCATTCCATCCTGGTAGGCATCCCTTTCCATTTTGCATGTTCTCTGCTCTGCTCTGACCGTATCTTACCTTACCTTACCTTAGTAATTACGTCACCCTAGTAACCTAAGTAATCTTACGTTATCATCTTTTTTTCTTTTTTCTTTTCAACTTTTTTTCTTTTTTTCTTTTTTTTTCTTTTTTTTTTCTTCCTCTTTTTCTTTACAGTTCCTGGCCAAGAGGGAGGGCCTGGGGCCTTTAAAGGATTCGACACCATCTACCGCACTGGTGACGGAGGCAGCGACTTCCAGAACTTCAATTTCATCCACTTCGAGTCCTACGTCAACAAGGTAGGTATATATCTATATATGTATGTATGCATGCATGCCATGAACGCCATGCGTGCATCCGTGCCATGCAATGCATGCGATGCTAATCCGATGCGGTACATGCGTACATACGTATGTTTGTATGTTTTAAAATACGCTTTTATATTATAATATGTATTGCTGATGACAGAATAGAGCCTGCCGTATGTATGTATTTATAATAACTATTATGTACTGATATGTATTGATGTATTCCAGGAGTACGGTATTCACTTCGAGTCGCACCTTCTTTGTGCATCCCATGCGTACAACCCCTGCGACGGAAGTAAGCGACGCTACGTGAAGGTACATTATAGCTAGGTTACGTGTCAGTATTACTATGTATGTATGTATGTATGTATTTATGCAAGTATGTATGTATTTATGTATTTATCATTGTTTGTATGTATGCATGTAATACAATGTATGTAGGTATACGTATATACGTATGTATGTATGTATATAATAAATGTCTGTACGTATGTTTGTAGCACTTCCGGACTGATCAGTTAGTGAGGGGCACTTCGTTCGAGCTCGTTCAGGACTGGCTTTGGAGCGCCGAGCGCGCTGCATTCGACAACGAGCTTCTCTTCGCGTTCGAGGACGGCGAGTACACCGCCTTTGTCAAGAAATGCACCACCGGTATACGGATTCAAGATTATTGTGCAAATTTGGGGAGTGGAGGGGAAGGCAGGGGAGGGAGTGTAAGTTTCTCGTTTTTTCTTGTGTATTCCGCAGCAACCGGGCCCCGGACGAACAGTCG
>WBZZ01005214.1:57500-82500 GCA_019918135.1 Paulinella micropora
ATGCGATGCTTGCATGCGATGCTTGCATGCGATGCTTGCATGCGATGCATGCATGCGATCCATGCAAGGAATGCGATGCATGCATGCATGCATGCATGCGATGCATTGCATGCGATGCATCATGCGGTACACGCATGCGATGCATGCATGCGATTCGTGCATGCGATGCGCGCATGCGATGCGCGCATGCGATGCATGCATGCGATGCATGCATGCTTTGTGATGCATGCATGCGATGTTTGCCATGCAGGCATGTGATTGATGCATGCATGACATGCATGGCATGCATGGAGCCCCGGCATGCATGCCATGCTGGCATATCATGCATGGCATGCATGGCATGGCAGTTGAAAAAAAAAAAAAACATCAAACCGAAAAAAAACATACATGCATACGTTGTACATGCACGCATGTATTACATACATACATAGTATTAGTATTACATACAATGATTCCATACATACATACATACATACATACATACATACATACATACATTATATATTTATATATACATGCATACAGGTGACCCAACCTGTACTATTTCGGTTGACGCTAGACCAGGTGCAATCTCCCAACCTTTGCCAGCGTCTTCGGCGGCGTCGCTTTTAATATCATCAGACAATCCAACTGTTTCCCGTCGTGCTATTTCCCTTGCGTCTTCTGGTGGCCCCGCCCCTGCGGGTGGACATCAAGCCACGTCGGGGGGAGGTTGCACACAGCAGGCCGCCGCTCAGGGAGGACGTCGGGCCACGGCAGAAGAAGCAGACTCTTGCGAAGGCTCAGGGTCGAGTGCCGCAAACATCAGAGAGCTAGCCGACGATGGCGCGGGTTTCATTGCGACAGAGCATGCCAGCGCTTGTGTCACGCAAGCACAGGGCACTGTAGAACCGGCACCGCGTGCCAGCTCTCAGAGCTGCGCAGCGGCAGTTCCCGATGCTTTGCCAAAGTCTGCCTCTTCTGCCGCCGCTGGCCCTGTGCACTCCACGCCGCGGACTTCCATTGCCACAGAGCATGCCAGCGCTTGTGCCACGCAAGCACAGGGCCCTGTGGAACCGCCGGCGGGCCGGGCACCGCCTGCCAGCACTGAGACCTGCGCAACAACAGTGCCCAAGCCTTTGCCAAAGTCTGCCTCCTCTGCCGCCGATGGCTCTGTGCAACCATTCAGACCCCGTGTCGGGTCAATCACTGCTGTAGTTGATGGAGGTGGCAGTGTTTGGCTGGCACAAGTGCTTACTCATTCAAAGCAGACTGACAGGGCCGATGAGTTTACGGTGCATTACCTCGTACCAGAGGTAGCCGCTCAGAAGGGTGAGATCAAGAGAGTCATTGACAAAGGTTTTCTGCTGGGCTGGGTAGACCCCGAGGATGACTCTGTCATGCCCTGCGCAGAGAAGCCTGCGCAGGAATCAAGAAGTGGAAAGGAGTCGAATGCAGTGCCAATGTCCTTACTTCTTTCAGGGACACGGAAGTGTTGCTTAATGAGGACAAGACACTGTCTCAATCTTGCAAGGATTTGCTTGAGAATGAGACCCTGGGGGTGCCTGTGCCTGCAAGGAAAGAATCTGGAAGTTCAGGTGTAGTAAGGAGAAGGAGAAGACGACTTAAGCGTGTTAGATATACACTGCGTCGTGATCATGCACCTTCAGAATCTGAATCTGAATCTGAATCTTCGAATGATTGAATCAGATTGAAATTGAGTATTCATGTCCCTCTGCTTTCGCTGATCACTAATCTGTGGGTCCACTGAGGGGTCCCGAGCCGGGGCCTGGGTCTTGGTGAGGTCATTGACACTGATAGATCGCTAAGACAGCTTGATATTAATGGACCTGAGTACATATTTCAATTAAAGTTATTTTTAAAAAAAACGATCGAAAGGACTGAGATCACAGGTGCATGTACCCTACATGTACCGTACACATGTAGGGTACAGTGCCCACTGCTTGATCCTGATGACCTGTACATGTACGGTACATGTACCGGAGGTGGTCCGGTACATGTACCGGAGGTGGTCCGGTACATGTACCGGAGCTGGTCCGCAGGTGGTCCGGAGGTGGTTTGTGATGATCCCCTATTTGTTAGAAAGTCTGTATTCCGGATCGCGTCAAGACGGACCTGCTTAATGAAAAGGGCGAGCGACTTACGAACCTTTACATACGTAAGACAGAGAACCACTACGATGCCATAACCAATATGAAGTCTATGGTAAGTAAAGAAAACTTCTGCGAAATATGCTTAAGAGGATTTCAAAAGAGACATGCCTGCGAAGCTAAATGTAATATCTGCGAAACCAAAGACTGCAAGGGTATTAACGATAGAAGCAATTGGACTGATTGCTATTCGTGTAATAGAAAGTTTCCAAATATATTATGTTTCAATAACCACAAGAAGACGAATTGCGATATCAAAGCGAAATGTCTTTCGTGTGGACTTAATTACAGGAGAAAGGACGAACACAAATGCGGTTATGCGAAAAGCCGTAATTGTAAGGAACTGAAACCACTTGAACACCAATGCGAAATCGTGAAGAAAGACATACTACCTTTTTCAGAGAAATACATATTCTTTGACTTTGAAGCGACACAGGATACAGGCGAACACATTGTTAATCATGCGGAAAGCCAGTATTACGATGCTAAGGAACCACCAGTTATCCATAAGAACATTGATGATTTCTGTAAGTGGGCTTTTGAATCTAAGCACAACGGCTTTACATTCATTGCTCATAACAGTCGCGGTTATGACTGTCAGTTTATTCTCAAGTGGTTAGTGGATAACGGACAGGCACCATTCGTCATTTATCAGGGTGGTAAGATAATGATGATGACTTTGAAGAAATACCGCTTCATTGATAGTTTGAGTTTCATGACTATGCCTCTGTCTGACTTTCCTAAGACATTTGGATTGAAAGAACTTAAAAAGGGTTTCTTCCCTCACTATTTCAATACGGACAAGAATAAAAATTATGTTGGTGTGATGCCTCATAAGAAGCACTACGGTTACGACACGATGAAAGATAAGAAGAGAGCGGAATTCTTAGAATGGTACGAAAGCAAAAAAAACAACACATTTGATATGCGGAAGGAAATCGCGGAATACTGTCATAGCGATGTTGATGTATTGAGAAGGGGATGTATGGATTTTAGAAAGCAGTTTCTAGAGTTCGGTATTGACCCGTTTCAATATACGACTATTGCGAGTTGTGTTATGGCTTTGTATCGGGCTAAGTTTATGCCAGAGAATTCAATTGCTGTGTTGAAGGCGGAAAAGCAAAACAGGATTACCTCTCGGGCTTGTGTTGAATGGATAGCCTACAGAAGCAGGTTAGACCAAACGGATATCAAACACGCATTCAATGGTGGTGAAAAAATGTTTAACTTAGGAACAATCAAAAGCGTACGTAGATGGTTGGGATGAAAAGACGAAAACCGCTTACGAATTTCACGGCTGTCTCTGGCACGGATGTCCAAAGTGCTTTAATGGTAACACAATCAATACTAAGAAGAACAAGACGATGGGCGAACTATACAAGGCAACAATGAGACGAGAAAAAGAACTAAGCAAACAAGTCAGCAAAATAGTATCTATCTGGGAATGTGAATGGAGATTAATGAAAACAAGTGAAAGCCTAGCGGAAGACTAATGAACGAATTACTGAACAGGAAGGACTGAACCCGCGAGAAGCAATGTTTGGGGGTAGAACGGATGCTCTAACATTGTATTGGAAATCACGACACGACAACGAATACGCGAAATACATTGACATATGCTCTCTGTATCCGTTATGTTTTACGACCTTTACCCAAGCGGACACCATACTATTATACGGCCCTCAAATGACGACGATAGAAAAGATATGAAAAACAAAATCATAAACAGAGAATATTTCGGAGTGGCTAAGGTTAAGATGCTACCGCCTAGAAAATTACTACACCCCGTTTTACCTAAGGCAGATAGAGGAAAACTAATGTATTACTTATGCGACAAGTGCGGAATGACCGAACAAAAGGATGAATGTAAGCACACCGATAACGAGCGAGCAATAACTGGCACTTGGGCAACACCCGAAATCTACAAGGCCTTAGACAAAGGCTACAAGCTAATTAAGGTATATGAGGTATGGCACTGGAAGGAGCAGAGCAGTAGCTTGTTCAAAGATTACATAAAAACTTTCTTAAAGGTTAAACAAGAGTCAAGCGGATATCCTGATGGCTGTATTACACAGGAACAAAAAAGAAGCTACATTGACAGTATGGAAATCAAGATGGGTATTAAGATGGACGAAAACAAAATAGAAGAAAACCCAGGACGGCGAGCGGTTGCTAAGTTGTGCTTGAATAGCCTGTGGGGAAAGTTTGGTGAAAAGCAAAACAAAACTCAAAACAAAATGATAAAAGACAAAGATACCTTATACAAGTTAATGAGCGATAAGTCAGTCGATAACATAAACATAAACATTATTAACGACAAAATAATAGAAGCGAGCTATGACCTTAAACAAGATGCGGTAAGCGACCCCGTGAAAACAAATTTTGTAGTTGCTTTGTTTACGACTTGCCACGCGAGGATTAGACTATATGAGATGATGGACAAACTAGGCAACCGAATTCTATACCACGATACTGACAGTGTCATATACACAACAGACTTAACGAAAGGCGAAACAGATGTTAAAACGGGTAAGCTGTTAGGTGAATGGACGGACGAACTACACGGAGCAAAGATTATGACCTTTATCGGAGGCGGGCCAAAGTGTTATGGATATGTCTTAGATAACGGCAAAGCAAGTATGAAAGTCAAAGGCTTTAGTATGAATTATGAAAACAATAAATAGTTAAATTTACCAAATATGTTAAGTGTCATTAGTTGCGGACTTGGAATTAGAAACAGCGACCTTATTGAAAACGGTAAGAATGAATTGTTAGAGTTGCTTAAATCTCAGGAAGAAAAATTGATTGCTAAACGAATTGAAAAATCTGGTAAAGTTGTTATTGTAGAAAACAGCAAGATAACAAGAGATAAACAACAGAAAAAAATAACGAGCGAATACTTAGAAAAAATATTCAGCTTTACTTACACTAAAAGAAATATTATAGGTATTGTAGATAATGCGATTGAAACAAGACCATTCGGTTACTAAATGAAAAAGGCAATAAAACATTTGATAATTATATTTTTTACCCCTACCCTTGAAGCTCCTGATTGTATGAATTCCTTTCTTTGGTTTGACTAACTTAGTATTTACAGCCGTAGCACCTAACAATGAAACGGGGTCAAATGCTGTTCGGTAGTTTGTCGTTAGCTTCGCAGTCTTTGCCCTTTTACCTTTTGGATTTACTCTTGTAGCTACTCGGTCAATCACTCCTTCAATTAGGTCCTTCGTGCTACTGCCTTTGTTGTATGTGGTAGTCTTTACACCAGTCTGCCCACTTAAATCTTTTGCTATCGTGCCACCTAACGAATGACCAGTCAGTTCAACATTATCCTTGCCATATTTCTTTATGACTTCATTAACCAGCTTCTGCTCTTCTTTGTATCTTGGTGTTCTTTTCAATACTCTCTTTACTAATGCGACATCTGTGAGTAAGTCCCGCTTATCTACCGAGCCTCTAAATGCCACAATCGCTTTACCATCTTTTTCATACACCGTTGATTTTTCTTTGCTGGCGACTGGCTTCCAACCGTCAGCGCCCTTTCTCGCTGACGAAGACATATAGACACACTCTGATAACTCCGCACTGCCTCCCTTTTGTTTCCTATATGCCGTACCAGCCTTTTTCAATGCCTCCTTGTAGCTTATGTTATGCTTAGCGGAGTAAGCCTTAACAAACTTAATCCACTCGGACATTCGCGGAGACTTCGCCTCCGCACCTCCACGGGTTTTGTGAAACTTTTTCAAAAGTTTCTATATAATTAATTATTTTTTATTTTTTATATTACCCTATATATACTAATGTCTACCCTTACAAGACTGTGCGAGAAGTTCCAAAAAACTTTCCATTGAAGGTGAAAAAAAAATCCTTCTTGTTGGAAGATGTTCAAAAGGTAATACACGACGAAATAAAAGCAATTGAAGAAATGAGATATACACAACCGAAGGACACTTTTCAATTCGGCAAATACCGCGGAAAGAAGTTTGAAGACATCGCAAAGATTGACAAGCCATATATTGAATGGTTAATGAAACAACCATGGTGTAGGACCAGAGATGAATTGAAAAAGTATTTGTAAAGAATTTGTATTTTTTTTTTGCTTCCGCGAAGGGGGTTTTGCTTCACAAAAGCTCGTTCAAAGAACGAGCATGTGTAGGGGGCGAAGACCCCTACTGGTATTCTAAGAAATTAACGATAACACTTACATTTCCTCCATTATTGGGAGTTGATACAGACTTTTGTAAAAATGTTAGATTTTCACCAGGAGAAAGTTGTATGTCGTAAGTTCGCAGGTCAATAAGCTGGCTTGAAGTAGCATTAACATAAAGTTTAAGAATGACATCAATTATAGTGGCACCACCAAGGGCAGTCGCACTGGTGTCCTTTGATACGATTGAAGTTTTGGTATCAATATCCGCGAAGTTCTCCGCCGTAAGTGCTCCAGTCGTTTTCACAATCCGCACTATATTAACTTTGCTGTCTTCGTTTGATATGCTCACGAGAGATGGATAAACAATTGAATAATTGGTCGCACCATCAAAAGTTGTTTTATTTTTTATGCTAATAATTGGGCTTTCCGTTGTGCTAGCTGGCTCACTTCCTTCCGCTTCGTTTGATATGCTTGAATTAGTAGTGTTAGTGCCCTCAAAAAACATACTACAACTGGCTGTTTTTAATGTTTGATTAGCATTACCAGTTCCATAATTTCTGATACAAGCCGAAAAAGTTAGGGTTGTATTTGAAAGACTAACAGCCACGTTCGCATTCGCACATTTTATTGTATGAACCAGCTGAAATTCTCCACTTGATGGATTTTCTATGTAGAACCTTATAGCACCAAAGCCAAGATATTGAAATTTAATCTGGAATACATTCCCTTTGGTCCAATCTATGATAGGCATAATTTTAGTACCATCACAAGGGTCATCCCAGGTCGCCTGGGGAATAAGTGTCGGCACCCCTCCTTTAACACTGGCAATATTCATACCAGTCGCTTTTATTTTGTAAAAATAGAAGCCGTTAGTAGAATCACTTTCACCTATGCCGATATATGAATTGTAGTCTTTCGTTTCATTGGTAGTCCATAAAGCAGTAAATCGTGTTAGAACTCCCATACCAGTTCTGTATTTAATTCTTTTTTTGCTCGTCAATACAGCATTCGCGGTCGTCTTCACATCTGTTTTAAGTTCGGCCATATTCGCATTAAATGAAATGGTAGCATCAGTTTGAGCTAATGTCCATATTCGTGTATTTATAGTGTATGGGAAAATCTCTTGTAATACTGGCGTTAATTGACCGACCAATGCTTCACCGAAAGCGGTTTTCATACTATTGGTTTCAACATTACCATCGTAGCCGACTTTAACATTTATAAAGTCTCCGTCAGGGTCTTGTGCTATCAAATTTCGTTGGTGGCTCATAGTAGGAGCTTTTTTTACAAAAAACCTCCTACAACCTCAAAAAACTAATTTTCAAAATTGCGGAGTTGTATATTCTAAGAAAAAAATAAATCTAAATTTTTTATTAATTTTTGTAGGGGCTCGCCCCTACAACCCTCGGGGGGTTTGAAAGGGGTTTCCCCTTTCAGGTTCTAGTAATGGTGCCGTTCCTGACATTACTTCTTGCTGAGTGACAACAAATGTGTAATGATTGGCCGCAATATTGGCAGTGGTAGCAATAAACTCCCATCGTCGCTCAGTTTCTAGACTTAATCCACTGATTTCATTTTGGTCCTTGCTCCACAGTGGACGGGTATTGTCAAAGCTGTCGCACCAAACCCAGTTGTATTGATAAACATTGCTATTAATCAAAGAAGAGCCTTCCAACTTTGGCTTAAGATACATATAGTCTTCTAGTTTTCCAGTTTGACAATCGACATTGAATTCCTGAAGTCGTGCTCCGTCTAGTGTGGTATAAAAAGTTTGGACCTTAGAACCAAGCAGATTGCTATTGTCATAAGCAGTGTTCTTATTTTCGGTCGTATTGAAAACGGAGTGATAAATTTTCTTAATTCGCCGTCCGTGGCCTCTGTCAAATCTAAGTATAACATTTTGAGAAGTTAAAGCTACTCCGACAGTGTTTTTATACAAATAAGAATAATCAATGTTGAAGCCCATAACTTCGGGTCTCATAATCTTCTGTTGAATTGGTTGAACGACATCGGGATTTGTTTCAACAGCTAAGAAAAGGCTGAGATTAGTAATAGTAACATTTGAATCCGCCACTGCAACAGTTCCACCCCCAGTGGAAAGAGCATCATTGTTATAATAAAAGATTTTGGGTGTCTGTTGCCAAACAATCCGCAAAGTCAAAATTTCTGGAAACATAATAGTTTTATCCAGAGCGAAAATGGTATTGTAAAGCATTCCAAGATTAATCTTAACATCAACACTCGGGCTGGCATTATTAACAGTACCAGCTGAGAAATACTTAGCCTCATTAAAAGCAACATTAACGAACTTACTCACACCAGTCTCATTCACAATAAGGGCATCATCGTGTCGGCGGGCATTTGTAGTGGGTTGTGACATCCAAGCCTTTAATGCGGCCTGAACCTGTGCCTTCGCAACATCAATACAAGTATCAATTTGCCCCGCCGCATTTCCTGCTATTGCCGAAGCAGTCAATGCTGTTTGTCATGCTGCCAACCTTGTAGCATCGCTAGCGGGTTGAAATGTAGTTGTAGCAGTACACTTTTGAAGCATACAACCAGCTCCAGTTCCATTATCGTGGTTTTCCAAAGCAAGTAAATCATCGATGGAGGTTTCGGGTTTCCAAATCATCTTGGTGATATTTCCGACTTCGTTAATGTCGCACAGATAAACACCACCTCTGGTAATCAATTGAATTTGCCTAATTGGGGCCAAGCAGTCCATAAAGCATTTATTGTAGTTCGCCGCCTTCGCATCTGGAGCATAATTAAAACTCAAAACAGAGCGAGCCAAGTTAAAAGGACGGCTGATAAGGTCAAAGTTGCTTTCCTGTCCTCCTGCGGTAGTTACGGTTACATTAATAGAACCCTCACGAGGGGTAAGCTTATTCAAACGATAAGAAACACTGATGCAGTCAGTCCTGCTAAAATCTAGTTCGCCTCCGTGTTGTGTGGGCATTTTTGTTTTTCCTCTTTTTACGGTTTTCTTATATTTTAATATCAGAAAAAAAATTGATTAATTAATTACCTAGATTTCAACAAATTAAAAAATGATGCAAATAAATTAAAATAATTCGTCTCGCGGTAAATTAACAATGTCATTAGAATGCCGAGCCCGTTGAGATTAACTGGTTGGTCGTTTTCGTCAGTCAAGTAAAACCGATACACATTGCTTGAACTAGTAGATAGCCGTTTGCCGTATTCACTACCCGAGCCATCGTAGATAGCAGAGCCGAACGGGATTTCATTCGCCGTGCATATTTCTTGGAGCACGTGGTTATCGCCTTCGCCTACTAAATCTGACTGTAGATATAATGTCTTTTCACCTGTCAATATTATGACATTCGGCGACCTAATGGTATTATTAGCAAAGAAATATGTTGAGTCGCGGTCAAAACCCATTACTTCGTGAATGCGAGTTTCGCCGTCAAATGTAAACCGCGGTTGAATTCCTAGGTTGTTAGCTACGGTAAATAATAGCTTGCCGTCTTCGGGGTCAGTATTTGTGTTGTTGCTCGTGACTGTGTGTGTGTAGTTGTTGAGGCTGTCTGCGGTTAGAACCTCGGACAACTATTTTTTAAGTTGTTCGTAGTGTAGTTGCCCTCGGGTATCGTAATCAGAGCCTCAAATCCATCTTCACTCAGAGTAAAAGTGTTGTAAGGACTTGCCACAGAGTAATACGATTTCGGAACATAGATACGTAAAATTTTACAATGTGTCGGGTTGTCTAGCGATTTCATATCAATGGAGTGAGTGAAATCACTGCCCGTGCCGTTTATCCTATTTTTGCTGTTGACATAGTAAATGTTGGAACTCCTGCCTCCGCGATATTCCATTGTAGGGACACCCTACGACCCGACTTTTTTGGTGAAGCTTTTTTTAAAAAAGGTTCCTATATATTTAGGAAAATATATTTTTGTTTAATCGGCTAAATGAAAGTATCAAAGCCATAGCCGTTCTGAGCTTTCAACTCCTCCGCTTCTTTTTCTTTTAAGTCTGTCCAACCGCTGGCGAATTTAAATCGGTTCCCTTTCGCCCTTTCTTTAAGAAACCTAATACTATGCCATCCGCAGGTATCTGTTGTGTCGCTTTGGTTTTTAACTTGATTAACCTTCATAAGCAGATATGTGTTCGGCTTACTCTTGTCAATACGCTGTTTCATTTGGTGTAGAAATAGCTCAGTCTGCTTATACAGTGCGAGCGGGTCGTAGATTTCAATAGAGTCGTCTTTAATTAAGTCAACCCAAACAGCAATCCAATGTGCGCCTGGTTGGCTAGACTTATCCAAGTTCATAATAAACCCGTACTTCTGTCTTTTTTCTGGTTTCATTTTGTTTATTTCGTCACTGGCTACTGTCCCCAAATACCAATCGTCCTTTTTCATAATGTTGTCTATTTCATCCGTCATTAAACCTCTGTAGGGGCTTCCAGCCCCTACAGCCCCTGGATCTACCTCTTGCTCATTTTGTGTTTGAACTTCCTCCGTCATTGGCTCATTTTTGGGTTGAACTTCCTCGGTGGCTGGTTGTTGTGGTTGCTCTTCTGTTAGTGCTGGTTGAACTTCCTCCGTCAGTTGAATACCGAGATTATTTGAAACTTGATTTTTTATGTTTGGGTCGCTTACCATTTCGGTTACTAAGTTATTTACATATTCCTTCTTCTTCATTTTTTTTCTGTATTTGCCCTTCTTTAAATATTTCTTAATTGTTGCTATTGTAAAAAGTTTGTGGATTAATTCCTCAATCGTTCTTGGTCCAGCACCAGCTTGGTTTATTCCCAAATAATCAGCGAGTTTCTTTCTCATTTCATTCTGGTCTATTCCTAAATCAATACCTTCATCTACTAAAACTTGCGCCATACCCGCAGTCGTGGTTGTTTGCCATCGGCTATCATTTTTGCCTCCAAAGCAGGGCCCAAAGTTGTTGGTATATCCAATTTTGGATACTTGAAGTCATTTCTTAAACCAGCGGAGATGTGTGATATTTTATCTTTAATTTCAAAGTATTTCGCTTTGGACTCCGCTTGCTTTTTTGCCTCTTCTAATTCTTTTTTGTATTGCTCTGCCAGTGCTTTTTGCTCATATGCTGTTTGTCCTGCGGCTATCGCACTCTCTACTCCTATACCAAGTTTTTGAAATTCTGTTTTGCTCAGCTTATTAATAAATTTTTTTGTAAATCCCGCTGTTTCCGTCAATAATTTAATATACTTTTCTTTTAATTCCTTTTCAGCTTTTCTCTCTTCTTTTGTTTTCAACGGCATCTGTTTTTCTTCTGGTGCTTGTGGTGCTTGTCCTTGTGGTGGTGCTTGTGGTAGTCCTAGTTGTGGTGCTTGTGGTGGTGCTTGGGGTGGTCCTAGTTGTGGTGCTTGGGGTGGTCCTTGCGGTGGTGTTTGTGGTCCTTGTGTGATATATTGAGGGTGGAACTGGGGTGGTGGTAATAACATTAAATTATTTTTTCTATCTTGTTCAAATTTTACATCCTCTATAAGTTTTGGCTCTCTTTTTGCTTCCCTTATTAATTCTTCTTGTCTTTCCTTCATTTCCGCATTCTCCTTCCTCTCCATTCTTTTCTTCTCATCTTCTGCCTGTTCTCTTAACTTCTTTTCCTTTTCCTCCTGCTCGTGTATTAGTTCATATTTTTTCAGCAGGTTGTCTCGTATCTGGTTGCGGTTCTCGTGTTCAAGGCGATTGAATTCGGACTTAACTATTCGCTCTTTCGTCTTTCGTGTTTTCTTCGTTTTATTGTCCCCTTTCATATATTTCATAAACAGTTTAACGATTTGAAGTGTTGAAAGGTCGTTTGTTTTCTCGCCAAAGTTGAGATATGCTCGTTTGCCTTTCACTTTCATATATGGTCGGCCATCTTTGGTTCGGTATATCCTCGGCGGTTGTTGTTTAAGTTTCTTCTTTGGCTTACTTCGCATTACTACTATTATATTGAGTAAAAAAAATTAATATAAGATTTTACATCAATCGGGTTAGGGGGTTAACGAAATTTGACCGCTCCTCCTCGTTGCTTGCCGTATCCTTGCTTCATCGCTGCCTTTGCTACACGGTCCGCATAAGGCACTCCGACATCGCTAAGAAAAGTAGCACCCCTTGAAATCAATTGATTTTTCTTGATAAACCTATTAGCATCCACTATCGCTTTTCCGACTTTCGCCCAATTTACTTTGCCTCCTGTTTGTTTCTTTTTTCCCTTCTTCTTTCTTCCTCCCGCTTGTGGCATTGAAGGATTGTAGCTGATATTGTAACCTGATGGACTACTGATAATCACTGGTGACGTTGGCATCTATATATAGTTCTTAAAAAAATCAATAATAAAATTACAAAAACCTTTTGTTAAAATTATAGACTATCGCAAGCGATAGTTGAAATTTTGCCTCAGTTCGTCCGATACAGCATCAACATACAAAAAGTTAAATCGTTCTTTGGTAGCATCGTGATATTTTTCAATAAAGTAGTCTAAATCATAACCGAGGTCCAAATGTTTATACACAAGCTCAATTTTATCCTGAGACTGACCAGGAAAAATAAGGAGGTAGTCGAGCTGTTTAATAGCCTCAGGCTTCATATCGTTCAAATACTGAGAACTCATAATCACCTTACTTTTATAATGCCTATTTTTTTTACATAAATCACTCACAGACTTATCCATCAACCCACTACCCAAATCATCTAACACGAAAACAACTTCTGGTGTAATGTATTTGCTCGGTCTTTCCGCTGAGGGTTTTTGCTTCTTCTCTTCCTCTTTACCAAAATAAAGAAACTTCGGCTTCGGCTCTTCTTGGCGGTCCTGAACAATCTCTCCTTCTTCTTGCTCTTCGTCTGGCTTATTGAGCTTGTCTAACTGGTAATCAATCACACTGTATCCGTCCGTTTTCAAATATGTGTATATAGCCATCGGGTTTCCCTTCTTCTTGAAGTGCTTCACCATTTCTTTGTAAATGTGGTCCTTGTGTATTGTGCTGGCAATAATAACAATACGTGTCTTTTTGTCGGTCGTTCGTTTCAGAATTTCGAACAGTGCTGTCGTCTTGCCACTCTTCTTGCGAGCGAGAAGAAAAATATTGGCATACGGTTCATCAAATAACTTATATCCTTTTGCCAACTTGTCTCCATCTCCGTTTTGCTTAACTGGTCTAACTCGTACTATATCATTAATTTTCTCCATCACTATATTTTCGTCAAGGCAAAAATTCTAAACAAATAACAATTCTTCCAGCTAGCGGGTCAGTCTCAATACTGCCATGGTCCGTTTTAAGCACTTTAAAAGTGTATTGTCCATCGGTCCAACTAATAATACCTAAGTTGTAGCTAAGATTGGAAATGTTGGCCGTGTTGCTGTCGGCGAATGTGCCGATAATACCGATGCGGTCCATATAAAGGATTTTTGTTTTCGTCTCCGTCACGTCATTCATATAGTGTATAAACTTACCATTCATTCTAGTCGGTGTAAAGTTCAATTTAATGGTTTTGTCAAATGTCTTGCTACCATTAACCCCTCCTGGAAAATCATTACTCAGAAAAATAATCTTTTGGAATTTATAGTCTGCCATTTGCGATTTTTTGTTTCTATATGTTGTATAATATATTATGTTATCAATATTATTATTTGTGTGCTCTGTGTTAGGTCGGACTGCTTGTGATTTCTATCGTGATGCCTTCTATACTAATGCTCATAAACTTTTTATTAATTAATATTTCTGCTCGGACTGCTTGTGATTTCTATTAACTGGTTAGCGAAAAAAAGAATGAAAGTTGTCTTTATTGTATTCAAAAAGGTATTGAAACCAAATTTAAATGTGTGTATAAACCTATGAGTGATTGGTGTGTTAGTTTTGATGAAGCTATACCTTTAATATGTTCAAGTGATGCTTCTTGGTATAAAATACATTTGTATGAATGCTAGTAGGGGCAAGCCCCTACAACCCCGGGGTTTGAAAGGGGTATCCCCTTCACTTCTTTGAGCTAGGAGGTGATGGAAGGCAAATACTAATCAATAGCGTTAAAATACCTACATAAGTGTTGGCTGTCTCGCACGGTAAGTTCTTTTCAGACAACCTCACGATACAAAGGGTTATAATGGCGATAATGATACCCATTTGAAACAGATACTTAATAAGTCTGCTGTCGGTCGGTCTGTTTTTTATACAACAACAATTCCAGTTGTCTTCCAATTCGTGCTCTACTTTTTTTTCTTCATTCTTCAACGAGATATCCAAAACACGATTTTTTAATTCTGGTGTTAGTTCTCCATCTGCCATATCAATGAGTGGAGGTGGAGGGTGTAATCTAGGGGGCATTGTAATTACGGATTTCTGCTAATTGGTTTTTTTAATCGGCTATATCATTAGTTAGATTATTATTTTGCTTTTCTAAATAAATCACCTTTTCTGATAATTGTTGAACCGCTTTAATTAACGGGGCGATAAACTCGGTATAACACATACCATAATCATAATCACCGGTTTCAACACATTTATATGCATCAGGACTAGCACTTATACCTTTAAATTCACATTCTGCTTTTTGTTTCGGACATTGAACCATTATAGGCTCTTTTGACAATCCTGCAAAATCTACTCTATCGATTTCAGACAATACTCCTTCTGCCTCTTGTGCTATTAAACCTGCTCTTTGTTTTTTGTTGTTGTCAATCATGCGATAGCAGACTGGGTTTAATTTGTTGATAAAATCTAAGCCTAAACATTCTTTATGTCTTCTTTTTTTTTCCTATCTGAAGGTGTTGTTACGGTTCCCTTACACCATAAATTTCCGCTATTCCCATTCAAAGACATTGACAATTGCTCCGTAGAATTCTCCCACACAAAACCATTGGATGAACTATTATTACATCTAAACCTCATAACAAAATCTGAAATGCCATTTCCCGCCACTGCTGTTCCATTTGATAAACTTTTGTTTGATCCTGGGGTTGACATATAAATCCCCCAACTTGTATTGGTGACATCATATAAAAATATACCTCTATTAGTTGTCCCGTCTGTTTGTCCTTGAATTCCTATTTTCGCTCCATTAGTAGTTATGGTCGTTAGCAACCCAGAGTATGTAATCCCCGCATTCGCAGTTAGTAAGCCACTTGTTGTTAATGTTGTTGTTGATATCCCCGCATTTGCCGTTATTAATCCACTTGCTGTTAATGTTGTTGTTGATATACCCGCGTTTGCTGTTATCGCTCCACTCGCTGTAATCGCCTTCGTTGTTAATAAGCCCGATGTATCAAGTTCCAGAGCGAGAGACCAAGGAACGGAAGCCCCAACACTTTTCCCGCTATCATACAAAATATGACTTAAATTAGTTAGTTGACAAGTAGGATAAATATCTTCCGTTGTAATAGCCTGCAAATGTGCTCCAGTTGTATTATTATTAAATGTCCCATACAATTCTAAGCCTCCTGTTGTTCCTATTCCTTTCGTTGTATTGCCTATGATTATTGGCATACCTGATGCTGTTGTTATTTTATCGCTCGTTGCCAACGTGGTTGTTGATATCCCCACACTAGCCGTTATCAATCCTTTTGTCCATAAAGTTCCGTTTGCCCCATTTAATGACATTAACAATTGCTCATTAGAATTTTCCCACACAAAACCATCTGCCGAAGCAAAACCAGACCTAAATCTTATAGCAAAGCCTGAAATATCGTTGCCTGCAACCGCAGACCCTCCAGATAGACTTTTACCTGCCCCTGGCTGAGCCATATAAATCCCCCATCCTGCGTTGTTTGTATCCCACAGAAATATACCCTGTCCATTTCTTCCATCTACTTTATTTTGAATAGATAACTTACAACCGCCATCTGCTGTTAATAATCCGCTCGCCGTTAATGTACTTGTAGTTATGCCTGCGGTTGAAGTAATTGTCGTTCCCGTTATTGTTCCACCATTTGATATGTTGTTTGAGTTCATATCCAACGCACCATAAAATCGCATACCGCCAGCATTGTTAAAACGGACAATGTCAGATGAAGCACTTTTATTGTCCAAAAGTTTTGAAATGTAAAGACCTGCTCCTTTTCACCAAATGCTACATTCGTGAATACATAACCTCTTTGGTTCGCGGTTCCACTTGTAGCGGTATTTAGAGTAAATAAGAAATATTGATAATCACCTGATGTCTGTGAAAAGAATATATCTCCTCCATTTTGGTTTAATATCCTCGCCCCATTATATGTTATATTTCCACCATGAATGATAACTTGATTATTAAAATCGGCCGTTTGTGTTAGAGTTAGATATTTTATCGTAGTGCTCGTCCCGTTGAATGTTTTACTTCCTGTTATTGTTTGGTCTCCTGTTAGTGTCACACAATTTTCATCCAGATATTGTCTATTTACCGCTTCATTCGCATTTTGTGGTGCTCCTAGATTAACAATCCTACTACTATTACAATCTAAGCCAGTAGCATTAAACCACGAAACAATTGTCCCGTCAATAATAAAACTTATTTTTTTCGCAGAAATTTCAAAGTTGTAATATGTTGCCGTGTTCATATCTAAACTAGCAATAGACCCAATATTACTGGTAGAATTGAAAACGATGAATGTGCCCTTTGTTGTTGAATTGATTGAATTTCCAGTAATTTCAACACCACTGGTATATGTCTTAATTCCTGCTATGGTTTGGTTTCCTGAGGTTTTAACTGCCGAAGTATCAAGAACAGAAACATCCACACCATCAACCAGATTTACATGTGTTATGCTTTGGTTTCCCATATTTAGTCCTCCCGTCATACTAGCAGTGCCGTCTAATCTAAGAAATGGTGATGCCACATTTCTCTATTGTCCAGTGCTATAAATGAGTAGTTGATTATCTGATGCTGTTGTTATAATCACATCGCTATGTGTATCAATACTTCCACTCGCCGACACTTTCGCGTTGTTGGAGTCGTGCTCTGATAGCCAAGTTGTGATAGACCTGCCATTTAGTTGATTTACATTTCTTATGCTTTGGCTTTTAATATCAATCCCCGCACTCGCATTTATTATACTACTAAATGTTTTAATTCCTCCTATGGTTTGGTCTCCTGTTAGTTTGACCACCGAACCATCAACTGCGAGATTTGCGAGATTAATTCCATATTATATGTAGAAGCCCCTGAAATAGCAAAACCGCCCATATTTAGTCCTCCCGTCATACTGCAGTGCCGTCTAATCTAAGAAAGGGTGGTATGGTGTTTCTCCATTGCCCCGTGCTATACATAATCAGTTGATTATCTGCTGGGAAGCCTGATATTGTCACATTGCTGTGGTTATCTATACTTCCACTCTCGGAAACCTTATCATTATTATCTTGATGCTCAAATATCCATTCATCAACATCTTTGGTATTTAGTAAATTCACTCCTGTTATATTCTTCCTTCCCATACTAATATTGCCGAATTCATCCACATTTATCGGAAATGTTTTATTTACCCAGTTTATAGAGTTATATGTTAGATAACTATTCGTCGCCACTGGTGCTGTAATGACTACATCAGAGAGTGTGTCAATTGACCCGAGTGATGTATTCCTCCATTTGCCGTCTACATCATTGTATGTTAAGTATTGACCGACCACTGGTGCGGATATGTTTGTGTCTATCAGATTATAAAGGCTGGTTTGGTGCGGATTGGATGTATTCCAGCGGTGTTGAGTTGAGGCTTTAACCTCGTCGTTGTCCCTAACTTGTTGCTCTGTGTAGTATAAATGGCTTCCTTCTTTGATGTCTGATGTTGATTTGGTAGATAATCTCGCATCGAATCGACCGTCAGTGTAATAAAGATTTACGGGGTCAGCATCTTCTGGCACTCTGTCTGTGTTTAAGCCGATAATATTAGTATTTGTTAAGTCTAAATTTTTATATCTAGACTATCAACAGCCAACTCATTAAGGCCTAAGAGCGATTTATATTGGCTACCCATTGTATATAATTTGGATAATAATTAATCCGAATAAAAATTATTTTTGGTTAGATACACAACCGAAACAAACTATGCCGAGAGGTAATAGAGAGATTGCCATAAAGAACCTTGAAAAAGCGACTGTAATGAAGAAACAGTATGCGAGGCAGAGAAAGATTGAGAGGGCTAAGGAATTACTTGCGGAGGAAGAGGCTAAGAATGTAAAAGAAATGACTGATGACGAAAAGATGGACCACATTACTAAGAAGCAGTTGGCGAAAGATATGCTTGATGGGCGGGACGGTGAGAAAAGTGAGGAAAGCAGCGAAATCGATGAAGAGGTTGAACACGACTTTGTTGATATCGTTGCCCGACGTGTTGCTGGTATGAATTAAAGACCAAACAGAAGAAGGCGAAGAAAGTGGTAAAAAAGAAAGTGGAAGAAGAAAGCGAGGACAGCGAAAGTTCTGAGGAAGAAGAGAAAGAGCCTAAGCCTAAGAAAGGAGGTAAGAAGACTGGCCCTGTTAATGTCAATGTTTATGCGGGACAACTAGAGAAGTCGAAAAAAGAAAACAATGATGTTTCCAAGATATTTTTAAAGTTTTGAAACTTTTGAAAAAGTTTCACAAAACCTTTTGCTGAAAGATTTTTTAATCTTTCAATATATAACTCTATGCACGACTTATTATTTACTCTTTTATATATTGTGATAAACTACCTTTCTATTTTAGTCGCATATAGCAATGGACCATAAGCATACAGCTATCGCTGTAGGCGATACAGGAAATACACAAAATACTGAAACTGGAGGTGCGGAGGCGGAGTCTCCGCTAGATGAAGAAGAACTTGAGAAACAGAAAATTGAAGATGCTTCTGAAATATATCATCAATCTAAGAACCCTAAAAAATGGAATACTATACTAGCCCCTGAGCCTGAACCATTAAGCCAAGTGTTTATTGACCTTATGGATATGTCTAAAATAGCTACTAAGAAAGGAAACAAAAACTACAATTTTGGTTTAGTAATGATTGATGTTTATTCTCGTCGTGGTTGGATTGAACCGATCAAAAATAAAACAACCAGTGAAGTATTAGAAGGATTAAAGAAAATGCCTAAACCTAAAAGGATTACGTCCGACAACGGCAGTGAATATAAAGGACAAGTCGCAGAATACTTTAAAGACAACGGAATTCAACACACAACGAACGAAGTTGGCGACCACCGAACTATGGGCATAGTAGATAGATTTATTAGAACAATAAGGAACGATTTAAATTTTATGTGGGAAGTTAATGATAATTTCATTTGGGTTCCTTACATTTATGAAATTGCTGATAATTATAATAATACATACCATAATACAATAAAAGCCACACCTATGGAAGTCTATGAGGGCAAAAAGAAAAACGATCAAGAAATATATAGAGCTGGTCTTATTAATAAGTTTCCTAAGGGCTCAACAGTAAGAAAAGAACTAGAAAGAACTGTTTCTAGTAAAGGTGATGTTCAGTTTTCAAAGAAAGTATATACAGATTCTCTTTTCGTCAGGAGTATCAAAAACGACTGCTGTTCCATTTTCTTTGTCGATTATTCCATACAGCGGGTCAAAACTCAAAATGGTGTTTGGAGTTCCTTTTTTTCTACCTCCTTTTTTTTTTACCCCCTTTTTTTGCCCCTTTCTTAACACCAACAAAGTTAATACCCGCAACGCCTTAGTAATAGCCTAAACACGCAAACATCAATGTGTGAACTACAAAAAAAGAAAGAGATTACCTGAATAGGCTCTTTCCTTCTTCTTGGGAGGCATTCAACAACCTACACATAAACACACAGGAGGGACAACTATGTATTTATGTGTAGGGGTAGTTTAGAGTCGTGCCCAGGACTTTATATAGTCAGCTATTTTACCCCTCAACCCTATTTCTGTATTTATTATATTTATCAAGCACATCATCAAAGCTATCGCCATCACTTATCAACTTCCTAGCATATGTTTCATCTCTTTCACTCAATGGTTGCTTCCTAGCTAGCAACCAGCTATCTAACAATCTCTCCTCTTTCTTTCTTCTTTCTTCTTCTCTCTTTCTCTTTCTTTTCATTTTATCATTATTCTTCTTTCTGTTCTTCTCTTCTTCTATTGCTACTAATCTTTCATCTATCGCATCCTCTCTTTCTTCAAGTTCTTCTTTCTTTTTTGTTAACTCTTTTATTTTTTCATTTATCAATTCAATTTGATTACTTACTGTTATTTTATGTCTATTCACTATGCTTTCTTGTTTATCCATATAATATTCTATCCAGTCATTACTGTCTCGCCTTATACTCTCATTATCGGAATTATCAGAAAAATTATCAAGGTTATCAAAATTATTAGACATATATCACTTTTATATATTTTGCAAGGGGTAAAATGGCCTTCTTTTCGCTTTGTCAAAAATCGTGTTTTCGGCAAAGGAGAAAATCTGTAGGTTTATTTTACAGTTTTCGTGCAAAAAAAAATCAGTCATCAATGTTTCGGTCACGGGCTCATTTCCTTATTATTTGACTGTTGCCTTTTTATTTTGTCGTGGACCGAAGTGGTTATTTCAAAAAATTCTGTTTTGATGACTGCTGTCTGTGAATTCTTTTTTCTTAATTCCTTATTGTTATTTTTTCTATTATTTTACGAAACTGAAATGTATGAATGATTATCGTTGCCATTTTGTCCCGTCGGGCCGGCCGGTGTGTGTCTCTGTGGTGGGGTGGTATGTCTTGAAAATTTGTCTTGTAGTGCGACCCTATACTACTTATATAGCAGTGGGGACCAGAGGCAGGAAGATAGACAAAGACTAGAAGATACGCTGCAGCATCCCATGACCAACCCCACTGACACCGGCCGCATGAAGACGCAACACCTGACAACAATGTCTACCCAAGCAGAAGACCCACCGAAAAACAACAACAACACCTGATAACCAACCTCAGCTAGGCACACGCGGTCTGCTCAGCTACAAAGCACGATCCGGGCCTCCCTTTTCACAAGGGAAGGTCCAGACGCGAGCCAAGTAGATATGGGACAGGCCCCGGGCCTCATCCATCTCACCTAAATACAACGTAGGAGGAGCGGAGGCGGGAACTCCCACCACATAACCCCAGACCACGATACACTAGTCCGACAAACACAATGGAGACGAAGATATTTCCCCAACCAAGACTTCCAGCCGAGCACATGACCCACAAAAACCCCTATCATACCAACCCAAACCACGAGGAAAAGGTAACAACTCGCCACGGTCCGACCAACGAAGACAGCCATAAATCATGAAACATACCAAAGGGGCTGGATTGCATGGACCCCCCAAACCCAAAATCATAGCGCGACCAGGATGGCCCACTACCCCCCATATCTGACAGCATGACATCCACACGTGGGGAGGGACACATTGCAATTGGCACCGTTCGCAGGGGCAGCGAGGAGGGACTTCAGAGAGGATCTCCCAATAGGAGGGACCCACCCTGCACATGCCCCCCACATAAACCTGCATCTCGAACAGGAACAAATTGGCCCACCTCACATCGGAGTGTCATGACCCCCCTGAGATAAGGATCCCAAGGATCCACCAGGCACGAGCCTCCCCACTGGAAGGTTCCCCCGGTGTCAGGTCCTACGGGCTCTACTAATAAGAGGACTTATAACCCAGATCTCCGCCCAGACACGGAGGAATGCCTTACGGCACGCATCCGAAACGAAACTCACAAGCACACCTATTGCTTCAACCCCTAAAAATTTCCTGTCACTTCTACACACACCTGGCCCGACGAACTACCTACCCGCGCCGTCGACCCAGCCCCAAGACACCCATGTCCCTGAGGCGACACTGACTGATATATCTCTTGTTTTGTATCTATCTATCTATCTATCTATCTATCTATCTATCTATCTATCTATCTATCTATCTATCTATATCTATATATCTATCGATCTATCGATCTATCTATCTATCTGTTCATCTATCTATCTATCTATCTCTATCTATCTATTTATCTATCTATCTATCTACCTACCTACCTACCTACCTATCTACCTACCTATCTATCTACCTATCTATCTACCTATCTATCTACCTATCTACTTATCTATCCATCTATCAATCTATCTATCTATCTATCTATCTATCTATCTATCTGTCTGTCTATCTATCTGTCTATCTGTCTGTCTATCTATCTATCTATCTATCTATCTATCTATCTACCTACCTACCTACCTATCTATCTATCTATCTATCTATCTATCTATCTATCTATCTATCTATCTATCTGTCTATCTTTCTGTCCATATGCCTGTCTATCTATCTATCTATCTATCTATCTATCTATCTATCTAGTTATCTATTTATTTGTCTATCTATCTGTCTATCTATCTATCTATCTATCTATCTATCTAATACTTTATTCACAGACTTCCTTGGTTGACGAAATCAGAAGCTCCTTTTTTCTGACATTAGTCGATATCTCATCAGTTGATCTCATCACTTACTCCACGGAGTGAACCAAGGCCACTTGAGGTGTCACTGACCCTCACTTGGGCTTGGTTTTTTGAAATGGGTGCCATCTGTCGACAGACAGAGAATTAGGGGATGGTGTGGGTGTGCTGGGCCCGTGGTGGGGTGCCTTATGTGTGCCTAGCCATACGCCTATAAGTCACATGCCGAAATAGCGACGGGAAGCACATCCTGTTCCCTCAGGGTGCCCTTTCTCGCTTGTTGAGCCCGGAATAAAACCCACAGTGCTCTGTCGGTTTATACTAGACTGTCGAACAGTCTCGAAACTCCATCTGCTTACTGGGCCCTCTGTAATGGAGGTGGGAGCTCGTTCTGCAAGGGGCGCTTTATGGAACGAGCCCTGGCCCCGCCTGGTACTAGGAAGCTTTGGTATTGCCTGTATCAGTCCCTTCCGTGCAAACATCACGGCTTAGCTGGGCATCGGGTCAATACTTTATTCACAGACTTCCTTGGTTGACGAAATCAGAAGCTCCTTTTTTCTGACATTAGTCGATATCTCATCTATCTATCTATCCATCTATCTATCCATCTATCTATCCATCTATCTATCCATCTATCTATCTATATATCTGTCTATATATCTGTCTATCTATCTATCTATCTATCTATCTATCTATCTATTCCACTACGGGGACAGGGGTCGCAAAATAAGTTGCGCATCGCAAACTGTTTTGCGAATCGCAGATTATTTTGCGCATCGCAAATTTATTTTGCAATTCACAGCATTTATTTTGCGATTCGCAACATTTGTTTTGCGATTCGCAGCTTACGTTTTTGCGTTTCGCAAATATATTTGCGTTTCTCAAAAATAATTTGTTATTCGCACAATTATTTGCGAATCGCAAATGATTTTGCAAATCGCAGACGTGTTTTGCGAATCGCAGACATAATACATGTGCGTTTACTAGCAGGTTGTTGTTCCTCAAAATAAGTTTTTATTCGCAAAATTATTTGCAAGTTGCAAATAATGTTGTGAATCGCAGACTTGTTCTGCGAATCGCAGACATGTTTTGCAAATCGCAGACATAATACATTCGTTTTAGCAAGAAATTGCTAATCGCAATAGGATGTTGTTTCTCAAAAGTTTCACCGTCTTATTAAAATTCATCAAAGACCTTTCCGGTATCTACATGTAGATATTAATATATTTCAAAGTTAATTTATAAATGAATCAAGACTGGAACTGCAACGCGGATGGTTGCATGCAGTTAAGCAGTTTTTCCGACATGTTTCTTGCACGCCAGAACGGAGGAGTGGATCTGATCCATTCTGGTCCACATCTGCCTTATTGGCGCTGTCGGTTCAACAAGAGTGGCGCTGACACCCACAACTCCTTTCTGCTTGGTGTTGAACAGCGTAACGTGTAGAAACCTGGGCACCACACCTTCGGACCTCAAGTTGCAACCCGTAGTGTACAAGACAGTATTGCTCATTCTCTAACTGAACAAAACTAGCAGATATATCCTGTTTCTTCCGTGGTGAGAGATCAAGTTCGCAAACAAAACGTCGACCACCGCAAACAAATTGTGTAAAGACATCGCGTGCCCACGTCTCTTTCTCTTGTGGCAACCACGGTTTTTCACATGCTTGTAAACAAACAAGAACAAAAAAAGGCAACAAAAAAAAACACATAAATTTCACATCATCTCAATTACGAGCACATGGCTCAACGCTGTTAAAACATGATGCGAAATATATGTCTCACTTGTTCAGGAACGCTATTAGTATGCTCTTCTGCCCATGGCAATGACAACCACTTGCGATTATTTGCTCTTCTGCCCATGGAATCGCAAGTGGTTGTGATTACTTGCGAATCGCAGCCGTTTCTTGTGTTTGCAAAAAATTGTAGATCCTTCCAATGTAGATTGTCAATCTGGACCGTTCAACATGGGAAGCAACAAGTAACGAAGCTTGTACGGTGGGTACCTGATCTGCGCAGTCTCCATTGGTTCCAGACGTCGTTTGGAAGCAATTGTTAGAGGGGTGCCGTTGGGAAACTTCACCAAATTTAGTCGGCATCCTCGCCTTTCTCTACGCAACATCATAGCTGCAGCCAAGCGTGACATATGCTTCTCTCGGTGGCTAGAAGGTGCTTGATCCTCGACATCGCCCGCGTCCGCACGGATACGGCCAGAGCGGGTAGCTTGGATCTGAACAAGGACATCCTGTGCCATGGTTATGGTACCCAAGATGTGGCGCGCCAACAGACCTTTCATCACCACTCCTTGCAAGCGGTCTTCCACATCGCTTCG
>WBZZ01005214.1:90000-92500 GCA_019918135.1 Paulinella micropora
ATTCGCAAACATTTCTTGCGATTCGCAAACAATTTTGCGATTCGCATTTTATTCTGCGAATTACGACTACTTGAAGCTTGTCATGGGCGTTGTTCAGTATTCACCTAATCCTCGGTTATGGTGTACCTCACCTAGGGCCTCTGAGTGCATCTCTCTCTCTCTCTCTGCACTCATGCTAATCATGCTGGGTGTTGGCTTTTCACCCCCGTCTGGATAGTGAGGGAAAGATAAACTCAGGTTTCAGCTTCGATATGCCTGTCTGCCTCCCTGCCTCGTTATACGCATACATACGCATACGTACACAATGTACATAAATACCCAATCTGTTTGCGATTCACAAACTCTGTTGCGAATCGCAAACAGTTTTGTGATTCAGAATTTTCACAGCTAGCTACTTGTGCTTGCCTCTATAGGTGCCTAAATGGTCCCAGCTTCACTCAGAAGCCAAGCATGGCAATCTTCGATCTGCTCTGGCGGCTTTTATGCAGGCCTTCACTAAGGACAACTTTCCTTCCTGTGCGTTCGGTGAGTCCTCTCCTGTTTCATGTGTGCAGTGTTCGCTCTACGTATACATCTAAATGCCTTTCCTGTTTCATGTGTGCAGCGTTCACTGCGAAGCACCATCTTAAGGATTGCCTGGTCCTTTTGGAGAAGCCCTTGCGCGAATATCGCCACCGCTTAGGTGAACCTGACTCCGAAGACATCGAGGCATGGGAGCCTGGCTGTGGTGGGAAAAGAAAGGACATGGAGAAAGCTTTGAAGTTTAAAGCAGGGCTTTCTGTCGGGCCAAAGACAGATGTGGGAATGCCCCCGGCAAAAGAAGAAGTATGTTGCCTTCTCCTCCTTGTTTTGCACCGCGTGTGTGCACCCGAAGACAGTGGACGACGCCGGCAAAAAGATAGAGTTTCACCTTCTGCGAGCCTGCGACAATCCGCTGTGTCCTTCGATGCTGGCCCTGGACGAGCAAGTGTGCAAGAACTGTGGTTTTCTCTCTCTCTTCCTCTGTGTGTGTGTGTGTGTCTCTATGTCTCTCTCTGTCTCTCTCTCAGCTGCTTGGCACCTAGTGTGCGAGTCACGGAAACCGTTTGCGATTCGCAACCAAGTTTGCGAATCGCAAATGGTTTTTGTGATTCGCATTTCATTTTGCGAATCGCAAAACTGTTTGTGATTCGCAAACTTTGTTGCGAATCACAAATATAGTTTTGCGATTCGCAATTCTGGGAATTACGTCATTGTTGGTCTGTGCAGGTGTGAAGCAGTATCTGGACAACAAGACCGCAGTGTCCAGTTGGCAGGCTTTACAAGATACGTACGACTCGGCGGCGTCACAGGCTCTTGGCGGGTTCCAGAGCCTCGTATTCCTGCTGGACCATGCGGAGTGGTCCGAGGGGAAGTGTAGACTATTCGCATTGAGTACAAAGCCAGGTTTGGCGAGTTGCAAGTGTCCAACTACTCGCCACCGGGTGCAACTCTGTTCGGTAAAGTTAAGCTCCGCGCGTGGGATGCATTGTTTTAAGTTCTAGAGATTCGTGGAGTGGGTCTCAAGGTGTCTCCCTTCTCTCGATTATGTTTGCGCATCGCAACTCATCACAGTTACTTGCGATGCGCAAAGTACATTGTAAATCGCAAGTAATTGTACTACCACGCAGCTAATTGATGCTTTGCTTGCTTTGCAGAGCGGTGACAGGTTCATCGGTGTTCCGTACCCAGAGCTGGCTAAATTTCTAAATGGAGACAAGGAGGCACCTGCGGAATCGAAGCTGTTGACTACGTGGATATCACAGGACAAGTTTCGAGACGAGTTTCTCAAGAAGCAACGGCGTGCCATGATAGTCTTGAATGTTGCGTCGTGGCTCAGAGGTACCGATACCACCGAGTGGACTGACGGGAGATCTACTTATTGGCACAACCTGCGGGTCGATCCCCTGCTGACCACAGAAATTTGGGAGGGTCAGAACACCGAATTCACCGACGACGAGCAGGACCTGGCCAAGTACATGGATCCCGTCAATATGGAGGTGGATGACCAGATTGCAGAAATGCGGACATTCGATTTCAACCAAAAAAGACAGAGAGAGAGATCGCCACTGCAGCTTCGACGACCCCCTCGAGCTCTTCAAGTTCTTCCTCTTCGTCCTCGAGCTCGTCTTCTTCTTCATCTTCATCTTCGACAGCTCGGGTCAGGCGGGTGAGGCAGGTACAAGTTTCTGCTACTTCCTCTTCGTCCTCCTCGAGCTCTTCTTCCTCTTCGTCCTCTGCTACTTCCTCTCCCGCTGCATCTGCTGCTGCATCTCCCGCTGCATCTCCGACAAAACAGCGTGGCGTTAAACAGGGCAAAGCGGAGATAACTCAGGAAGGCAAAGTCTACCTAACGAAGAAGTAAGTTTCACAAGTTCATTTGCAATTCGCAGACATAATTGCAATTCGCAAACATATTTGCGATTCGCAAAGATATTTGCAATTCGCGACCATATTTGCGATACTCACATTTATTTGCGAA
>WBZZ01005214.1:97500-100000 GCA_019918135.1 Paulinella micropora
TGCCTTCTCCTTGTTATGCTTCCCTGTGAAGAAGTTGCCAGATCAATCTATTTATGCAATATTCCGTATTCCCGGGTGTGCAGGGGTAGGGATAATGGGTGTTATTGTTAGGTAGTGCATGTGTGGAGGAATTTCCAGACCTTTAGGATGTGATCGTGGCATAGGTCTGTGAGTTCTTGGTAGATCGTTTTTGCTTGGGTGCTGGAGAAGAGGTCTTTGATTAATTTGTACCCTGTTGATGAGATATATCCTCTGATCCCCATCGCTATCATAAGGAGCCGTGGATCGCACCGACCTTGGGAGCTCAGCCTGAGGTCTCTTATCCTTTCTTGGTATTCATGGTACCTATGTTCGTATATTGCTCTGGGGTTATAGCCATGTGGTGTCTTGGATTCCCATGGTTCCAAGGGCCAGCTAATAGGGGGGTTTTCTTCTCGGGGTGATGAGGATCTCTGAAGTTGTATGGTGGTCGGATTCTCACTCCGTCTTTGTCCCATATCCGTTTTATAGTACTGCTTGATGACATTGCATAAATCGATTGATCTAATCGGATGAGCCATTCGTCGGACCGTGCTGTTGCTTCGACTAGATAAATGTTTGGTGAGGAGGTCGATGGGGTGAGGATGATATCTGGTTTCCATGATTTCCCTTCTTCTCCCAGGTCTTTGGCAAGCGCGGCAGCAGGCTGAGTCCGTTCCGTTCGGCATATTTCGATATTTCGCCTTGTTCTTCCATGCGGTGTCAATGTTGTGGGACGTTGGTATGATGGTAGGTTTTCCTTTTTCTGCTATTAGGAGCATACGGTGGGGATGGTCTGCATCTGGGATGTTTGGGTTATTGCCAAGGTGTTTTTTCAGGACTTCTCGGGATGCGGAGTGTCTGGCGTTTAGGGCGTCGATCAGTTCTTGTGGGTGTGGAGGATCCACGCAAGTCATGAAGTGTTCGATGGTTCCAACGTGGTCGCAGTACGGGCATTTGCCATCCTCCCGCCTTTTAGTGCGTACGCTTTTCATGGCCGGTGTGTCCCACGCGTTAAGCTGGCAGAGCAATATGAGTTTTATCTCCCAGTCCTCTCTTCGCGTGGAGGGGCTCAGGTGTTGGCTGGAGATATGTGTTTCGCCCCTCATTTCGGTTGCTGGTCCCCATTTTAACGCGAACCGTGGGGCAGTCGTTCTTTTTCCTAGATTGGTGCTTACCCTGTGTCTGAGTGACCAAAGGTTCCTGTCCCGGATGTCTGCTTTTACACGCAGTATTGCTTGCCTGTCCGCTGCTAGTGTGATTTTCCCCGTGAACCGGTGTTGGACTGTGATGACGTAGTGGGAGCGGAGTCTGCTGTTGGCATCGTTTGTGACATGGTCGTTGTCCCCCTGGCGCAGTTGTATCTCTATCCCCAGATCGCGGCAACTGCCTATCCATTCCAGTCCTAGATATCCCTGATATCTCCTTTGGGTTAGGAGTTGTTCGTGTGAGTACCAATCCAGGAAGGGTTGGTTCCGTATGGGGGTCGGGCGGGGGCGATTTTCGTTGATGTCCTTCCAGGGTGTGTGTGCTGGTTGCAGGGTCCGAATCGATTGTTGGTTGTACGCTGTGCCTGGAGGGGGGTATTCCCATGGGTCTTGGTCATCTGGGTGCCAACCCCGGGCCTTAGGTAGTCTCGCGGTGTGGAGGTAGCTTGGGGGCATGCTAAGGTCTTGGATTTGTTTTGATGAAGGTTTGAGCTTGGGCCTCTTGTTCCTTCTGGTGAGTCTGTGTTGCCCGGGGGGGGCCGGCGGCGGGAGGTGTTCGGGTCGGGTGTTGTGTGATTAACAGTGTCTGAGGGGGGTTGATCATGGGGTGGTCCGCGTGGATTACACCCGTCCGTCCGGTCCTGTTGTGGTAGGAAGGCATCTTTCAGCAGGCGTAGATGTGAGTGGACTGCTATTTGGGTGGCACGATCATGGGAGGTCAGTCCCCAGAGAAAGACCGTAGCCATCCTTATGTTCGCCCCATCCTTAAAACGTGGAAGGCCGAATCCTCCGCATTTATCTCGGGGCGCATACAGAAGTGCGTTGGGGATGTCTGTGCATTTTACATGGAGAGTATTTCGGAAGCACTCCCAGTAGTATAATATGTCCATGGTGCTGGCTTCATCCTCGGTGAGTGCTGTCCAGCCTAGGGGGGAAGTCCGCTGTGCCCGGGACAAGGTCACGTAGGGCTTTCCGTCTTCTGGTGTTGGTGATGTTGAGGCCCAGTGCCACCTGGGTGGCGGTGAGGAGGTTGGTGATGACTTCATTTACCTGTGGTTTGTGGTCGTTGAGCCCTGATGTGAAGAGCCCTAAGGATCGGAATTTAGTGTATTTGGTCAGGTCACGGTCCGCCATGTGCGTGCCATTCGTCATCCGCGAAGGTGTGTTGGGAGGGGATGGTGACATCTGCTGCGGTGAGTGTCCTGCCTCTGAGTGCTGGCCATGAGTTGAACTGGCGGCCCTGGCCATAGAATTGGTATCCGGGGGTGGTCTCT
>WBZZ01005214.1:110000-145000 GCA_019918135.1 Paulinella micropora
ATAATTATTATTATTATTACTATTATTATTATTATTGGCAGGGTTGGGATGATATGTCGCCTGTGGATCATTGTTTTGTAAGTTTTTTCAGGGGAAGTCGCGCTTCCGCAGTAACTTTAGGCTTGCTGCGTTGTTAGGGGTTACAGCGTTGCGTCCCCCTCCAAAGTTGGATGTGTTGTTTGGATCATATGTGTCTGAGTGTTGGTCTGCTAGGGAGGGTAAAAGGGAGGAGCTTGGGGTGGAGGATGGGGGCGAGGAGGTGATTGACCTCACTGAGATTCCATCAGCTTCTGTCCCGCCCTCTGCCCCAAGTGACGTTGATGTTGCGCGGCGCGGCCGTCCGCGCAGTGTGGACGTCCTGGCTAGAGAGAGGGGTTCGGGAGCGCAGCGTAGTGTCTCCGAGTTCTTCTCTTCAGCTAACACCCTCGCATCTAGCTCTTCATGCACTTCACAGCCCCCATCTGCCCCTGCTGTTGCTGTTGCTGCTATGTCTGTTTGGTGTTCTGACAATGCGTTGGGATCGGCTGACCCCGGTGACCCAATGGAGGCACATGTCCAGGATCTGGATCTGATGCTATAGTCTGAGGAAGCCTATTATTATTATTATTATTATTATTATTAGGGAGTACATAGGCCATCGGTCCTTTCCCTGGGCTGATTGGTATAAAGCTCCTAGAGTAATGTTCTATGCCGTCACTTCCTTTATTCCACCGATTGGTGTGGAGACTTTCCTTATGGAATGGAGGACTGGATGCACATGGCCTTTTGGCTCAGCAATTGGCAGGAGATACACTATACACTATTATTATTATTATTATTATTATTATTATTATTATTATTATTATTATTATTATTATTATTATTATTATTATTATTATTATTATTATTATTATTATTATTATTATTATTATTATTATTATTATTATTATTATTATTATTATTATTATTATTATTATTATTATTATTATTTGGACACCGTGATAGCCCAGTGGTCAAGTTCTACCATCTGGGCCCTGTCGCCAGTTCGATTCCCGTCGGTGCCACCAGTATTTTCATTGAACGTAACGATCCGTCTGGACCAGTATTTTCATTGAACATACCGGCCCGTCTGGAAGTGTTGGAACTGCCCTTGCGGGGGTGTCATTAGAGCTTATCGTCAATTCTTCGTACTCCCCTCACGGGTGAGACGATGGAGGCGCATGTGCAGAAATGCATCAGCCATTGACAGAGAAGCACTATTATTATTATTATTATTATTATTATTATTATTATTATTATTATTATTATTATTATTATTATTATTATTATTATTATTATTATTATTATTATTATTATTATTATTATTATTATTATTGGACACCGTGATAGCCCAGTGGTCAAGTTCTACCATCTGGGCCCTGTCGCCAGTTCGATTCCCGTCGGTGCCACCAGTATTTTCATTGAACATACCGATCCGTCTGGACCAGTATTTTCATTGAACATACCGGCCCGTCTGGAAGTGTTGGAACTGCCCTTGCGGGGGTGTCATTAGAGCTTATCGTCAATTCTTCGTACTCCCCTCACGGGTGAGACGATGGAGGCGCATGTGCAGAAATGCATCAGCCATTGACAGAGAAGCACTATTATTATTATTATTATTATTATTATTATTATTATTATTATTATTATTATTATTATTATTATTATTATTATTATTATTATTATTATTATTATTATTATTATTATTATTATTATTATTACTATTATTATTATTATTATTACTATTATTACTATTATTATTATTATTATTATTATTATTATTATTATTATTATTATTATTATTATTATTATTATTATTATTATTATTATTATTAGTGGCACCGCGATAGCCCAGTGGTTAAGGTACCATCTGGGACCTGTCGCCAGTTCGATTCCCGTCGGTGCCAGTATTTTCAAAGGATATTTTCTTTGAAAGTATTGGTCTGTCTGGAAGGCTTGGAGCTGCCTTGCGGGGGTGTCAGTAGAGCCTATCGTCAAATCTTCGTACTCCCCTCGCGGGTGAGACGATGGATGCAAATGTGCAGAAATGCATTCGCCATTGACTGAGAAGCACTATTATTATTATTATTATTATTATTATTATTATTATTATTATTATTATTATTATTATTATTATTATTATTATTATTATTATTATTATTATTATTATTATTATTATTATTATTATTATTATTATTATTATTATTATTATTATTATTATTATTATTATTATTATTATTATTATTATTATTATTATTATTATTATTATTATTATTATTATTATTATTATTATTATTATTATTATTATTATTATTATTATTATTATTATTATTATTATTATTATTATTATTATTATTATTATTATTATTATTATGATTATTATTATTAGGGAGTACATAGGCCATCGGTCCTTTCCATGGGCTGATTGGTATAAAGCTCCTAGAGTAATGTTCTATGCCGTCACTTCCTTTATTCCACCGATTGGTGTGGAGACTTTCCTTATGGAATGGAGGACTGGATGCACATGGCCTTTTGGCTCAGCAATTGGCAGGAGATACACTATTATTATTATTATTATTATTATTATTATTATTATTATTATTATTATTATTATTATTATTATTACTTAGACAGCAAGCAAATTGCTGGCAAGACTTGGCGATCAGTGATTTGTGATGAAAGTCACTACATAAAAAATCCTGAAACGAAGAGGACATAAGCGGCATACATACATACATACATACATACATACAGGAGCTATTACATTAATATTTACATTACGGATGCTTCGTACATACATACATATTACATACATGCATGCATGCATAAATACATAGATGCATACATACAGGGGCTGTTACATTTACATAACCATGGCCTCGTTTACACATACATACACACATATATAAACACACATTCATGCATACGTACATACATATATACAGGGGCTCTTACATTTACATTCTGAGGGCTTCATACATACATACATATTAATATGCATGTTAATATTCTATATAATGTTGTAGGTTCTAGACATAATAGGAAAAAGCAAAGATTTTATGTTGTTGACCGAAACGCCTCTCACAAGAAATCTAGCTGATTTGTTTCCTCAACTTTATCATATGGTCCAGGACCTTGTTATTTGCATTATTATATTTCTTTGTTTTTATTTGTTACTTGCATCTTTGCTTGTTCATTATATATATCATTATATTTATTAATATCTGTTTTCAGATGAGTGAGCTGCGTCCCAGCAATGATTTCGAGGCTGATAAGGACCAATTTGAGGCAGCTTATTGTCAAATGAAAGAGACAAACTTTGGAGAGGTCTATATTTAAATTTTCAGTATGAAATAAAATATTTTTATATTTTTCATGTTTGTAAATCTGTGTTGGTACGAAAAATCCAGAGGTTTTGATATACTTTAGAAAATTACTAATTAGATAGAATTTTTATAGGGTTTATCTCTTTAACTTGCAAACCGAGTGATGAGACGCACAAAGGATCAAGTGCTGCAAGAATTGCCTCCTCTTACAAGTGAAATAATAACAAATACATAAAAGTTGCATTTGGTTGTGGGACAAGTAACATTTACTACCAGGCTCGGAAATGAACAAAGTCAACTGACATTTAAATTTTTTATTACTGAATCACTTATTCGTCGAGATTCAATATGATAAATCCTGGACATGACTTTAAACTGCATCCGGTCTTGAAATAGTATCAAACTATTATAACTTTACATTCATTTTGTATTGATATTATTTTATCTGCCTCTTCAGATTCAATTAATAATTTTACTAAAGTTCTTTCTCATACTTCGAAAAATTAAAAAAGGAATATTCGCCTTTCAAAATATTAAATCTGTCATCTTGACATCAGAAACTAGGAATAATTTCATATCTTCTTCTTCTTCTTCTTCTTCTTCTTCTTCTTCTCCTCCTCCTCCTCCTCCTCCTCCTCCTCCTTCTTCTTCTTCTTCTTCTTCTTCTTCTTCGTCTTCTTCTTCGTCTTCTTCTTCTTTCTTCTTTCTTCTTTCTTCCTTCTTCCTTCTTCCTTCTTCCTTCTTCCTTCTTTCTTTCTAGACTCTTTATTTCTTTCTTTATTTCTTTCTCTTTCTTTCTTTCTCTTTCTTTCTTTCTCTTTCTTTCTTTTTCTTTCTTTCTTTCTCTTTCTTTCTTTCCCTTTCTTTCTTTCTTTATTTTCTTTCTTTCTTTTCTTTCTTTCTTTTCTTTCTTTCTTTTCTCTCTTTCTTTTCTTTCTTTCTTTTTTTCTTTCTTTTCTTTCTTTCTTTTCTTTCTTTCTTTTCTTTCTTTCTTTTCTTTCTTTCTATTCTTTCTTTCTATTCTTTCTTTCTATTCTTTCTTTCTATTCTTTCTTTCTATTCTTTCTTTTCTTTCTTTCTTTCTTTCTTTCTTTTCTTTCTTTCTTTTATATCTTTCTTTTCTTCCCTTCTTTTCTTTCTTCTTTCTCCTTTCTAGTCTACTACTATAGATACCACTATAGCACAGTTATCTTTTATATAAAATAAGGCTATTTTTATATAAATTAGTCTTACTATTAATTTCAATAAAAATATACATAATTTTATCCAAATTCAATGTAACAATCATTAAGCCTTAAATAGTCTATATTTGAATTTCTCTCAAACTCTAAAAAAAAGATAACTTATCTATCTTTTGCCAAATAAACACAGAGACATTAAAACCTGTTTCTTAGTTTTTACTGCTGTGCTGAACTTAGTTATCTTTTTTGAAAAAATTAAAAGTCCTCCCTATTGCGAGTTTGATTATTTTCTATTTAAATGAATAAAATTATATTATATATATAAAAAATCACGAGCGATTTTTGCTATATAACACAAAAACAAGTTTTTGCTTATATAAATGGGTAGAAAACCTACATATACTGCAGAGGAGGCAAGGGCAAAACACGCTGAACGCATGAGAGAATATCAGAGAAGAAATAAAGAGAAAGCACTTATGAGAGCAAAAGAATATTATCAAAAAAACAAGGCAGACATACTGAGAAAATCAAAAGAGAAAAGAGAAAAAATCAAGGCTGACTTTATTAGGCTCCAGATTATTGTCGGCCAAATTGAGACCTGAAAAAAAAAGAATTTCATATTGAAGATAATATAACATTTTATATATATATATATTTATATTTATATATAAATAAAAAGTATTTTTTGAAAAATTATATTCCAATTAATATATGTCGAACACCATCGACGATGGCGGGCACACATGGAACCTAGACAAACTCACAGAGGCAAATATAATATTCCAAATAAGGCAAAACAAGTTGTATGTGAAAAAGCCAAATGGTAGTAGGTTTTACGACATAACAACTACGAGGGGAGCACTATCTGACCCTGAAAGGTTTTATTCTGAACTTGAGCGAAAACAAAGGGAACGAAAATATGTTGAACCACAAGTAATAGATTTCAATGGCTATAAACTGATAAGGAGGGACACTGAACACAATCTACCAGTGGGGCAATCTGTATATTCTATAAAATTAAGTAAATCAATGTCTCACAAAGTGAAAAAGTTTCCGTTAGAGGGTATCATCGGCATGATCGGATCTATAATTGAAGACTTTACAACACTTTACAAAGACAATGACTTAATACAAATACGTATTAGTGCTATTCCTTCAACTTGGATTTTTCAAAACCAAAAATTAATAAAAGTAAAAGATTTCAATTTAGAAGATATACTGACTAGATTAGAATCTATACTGCAATCAAACGACGAAAACTATATGGACGAAGAAGGAGGAACAATGGAACTTATTGATTTCAATTTTGTGGGTGTAAGGATGCCAGAAGGAGGAGCAAGATTGAAGGCAATAACAGAAACAGACATGTATAAAAAGAAAAGTGTAATACGAATAAACAATGATGACAACATATGTTTGGCAAGGGCAATAGTCGTAGCAAAAGCAAAAATAGAAAGCATAAAAAGTAATCACAAATCAAGGACGGACGCAGAATCCAAGACGAAATGGCGAACAAACTACATGAGAAGGCTGGTCATGAAAGATTTGTGCGGGCTTTCCGAAATTAGTGAGTTTGCTAGACATATAGACTACAACATTGTTATTGTTGAATATCCAGACAAAATCGTATATAAGACTGAGATGAAGGACAAAAAATATATATACATACTAAAAATAATGAACCATTACGACACCATAACAAGTATGAAAGCATTCTTTTCAAAACGAAACTTTTGCGAGAAATGTATGAAGGGATACGAACATAATCACGCATGTGAATTCAAATGTAATATATGTCTAACCGAAGGATGTAAAGGATATGACAATATTTCAAAATGGAAAACGTGCAATGAGTGTAATAGAAGTTTCCTAATGATGAATGTTTCAACAATCATAAACAAAATGAGTTGTGTGATGTAAAGAAGAAACTTGTCACATGTGCTAAGACATACAAAGGAGAACATAAATGCGGATATGAAAAATGTAGGAAGTGCAAAGAACTAAAACCTTTATGGCACCAATGTGAGATAAAGAAAAAAGTCATACACGCACCATCAACAAAATATGTATTCTTTGATTTTGAAGCAAATCAAGAGACAGGAATCAATCATTCAGAAAGTCAATATTTCGATGGAAGGGGCCCCGCCCCTTTCCAAACCCTTGGCGAACAAGGTGGGGGTATGGTAGGGGGTGAAACCCCCTCCGACAGCACACCAATCATACATAAAAACATTGAACAATTCTGTGAGTGGGCGTTGGGTGTGAAACATAAGGGCTATACATTCATAGCACATAATGCGCGGGGGTATGATTGTCAATTTGTGCTGAAATGATTAATTGAAAAAGGCATAACTCCATTTGTAATCTATGAAAGTGGAAAAATAATGATGATGTCTATTGGTAATGGAAAAGAACAGATTAGATTTATAGATAGTCTATCTTTCCTTACTATGCCTTTATCTGATTTTCCTGATACATTCGGACTTACAGAATTAAAGAAATGATATTTTCCTCACTTTTTCAATAAAACAGACAACCAAACATACATAGGGAAAATGCCAGACAAAGATGATTATGATTATAACTCATTCTCAAAGAAGAAAAGAGAGGATTTTCTAAAATGGTATGACGAGCAAAATAGCAAAGTATTTGATTTCAATAAAGAAATGATTGAATATTGTCATAGTGATGTAGATATACTAAGGAGGGGGGTGTATTGAGTTTAAGAAGCAATTTATGGAGTTTGGTATTGATCCATTTCAATACACAACAATTGCCTCTACGTGTATAGCACTATTCAAAGCAAACTACATGCCTGAGGACAGCATAGCAGTCATACCGACAAACAGAACAGACAAAGCAAAAACAAGTCGTATGTGTGGAATGGTTAGCATACAGAAAAAAATGGACAATGCAGAAATTCAACATGGTCTAAATGGTAAAGAAAAAATACTAAACTTACCGAAAGGTGTGAAAGCCTACTTAGATGGATATGACGAGAAAACAAAAACAGCATATGAGTTCCATGGTTGTTATTGGCACGGGTGTCCTGAGTGCTTTAATGGAAACGAACTGAATAGAGAAAGGTCTGTTAATAAAACATTTAGGCAACTATACAAGGAAACTAAACTACGAGAAACTTTAATAAGTCAGCATCCTGAAGTTAGTCAATTAATAACAATATGGGGGTGTCAATGGAATAGGATAAGAACAAAGGAAGAATTCAAAGGCACAATAGAAGAGACATTAATGGAGCAAGAAACAATCACTCCATGACATGCTATGTTTGGTGGAAGAGTGAATGCTCTGTCTCTATACTGGAAGTCAATGAGTGAGTATCAGTATGCTAAGTATATAAATGTGTGCTCTCTCTATCCGACGGTTATGTACTATGACCCCTATCCTGTGAAGCACCACAAAGCAATAAGAGGAAAAGAAGCATATGATATGTTGAATAATAAAACAGCATTTGGCATAGCAAAAATAAAAATACTGCCACCTAGAGGACTAATTCACCCTGTCCTTCCATGTCAAGATAGAAGAAAGATTATGTATTATCTATGTAATAAATGTAGCAAGGAAGGCTTACAGGACAAATGTCAGCACACTGACGAGGACAGAATACTGACAGGCACATGGGCAACACCACTTATTTACAAAGCAATACAAAAAGGCTACAGACTTATTAAAACTTATGAATTATGGCATTGGAAGGAGCAGACAACTGAACTATTCAAAGAATATATTAAGACATTTCTAAGAGTGAAACAGGAATCAAGTGGCTATCCTTCAAATGTCATAACAGAATAAGACAAAGACAACTACATTAAGAACTATGAAGAAAAGATGAAAATTAAATTATATAAAAGCAAGATTGAAAAGAATGAAGGTAGAAGGGCTGTGGCAAAACTCTGTCTAAACTCACTATGGGGAAAATTTGGACAACAAAACATCAAGACACAAACAAAAATAGTAAGGAGTGAAGCAGAACTATACAAAATACTAAACGACAAAAAGATAAATGAAGTATCAAAAAATGTGATAAACAAAGAATGCTTAGAAGTATCTTACAACCTACACCCAGAAAAAGTATCAGATCCCTACAATACAAATATCTGTGTAGCACTATTTACTACAGCACACGCACAGATGAGATTGTATGATTTGATGGACAGATTAGGTAACAGAGTATTATACCACGACACACATAGTGTTATTTATTCGGTAGATGAAAAAGAAGGACAGACAACAATACTGACAGGAGATTTATTGGGGCCATGGACAGAAGAATTGATAGATAAAAAGACAAAGATAAGTAGAAAGATAACCACATTTGTTGGAGCAGGTCCTAAATCCTACGGCTACATACTAGATGACGGAACTACGAAAAGGAAATTAAAGGGCTTCTCAATGAATCACGAGACTTGTAAGAAATTGAACTTAGTAAATATGTTTAGTATTATAAGCAACGGATTACAAGTACAAGACACTGAACTATCTAAGAAGGCATATGAAGAATTAGAGGACTTACTTGAAACAAAAGGTGAAAAGTGTATAGCAAAGAATGTGGCAGAGGCTGGAAATTTAACCATACACACCAACAGCAAAATAACGAGAAACAAAAAGACTAAAACAATTTCGTCTGAGCACATACAAAAGATATTTTCATTTACTTACACAAAAAGAGTAATACAACCACTAAAAGAAAACCAGATTACAACATTACCATACGGCTATTAAGTAAAAAAAAAAGGAATTCACAAAAAAGGAAAAAGAAAAAAAAGGCATCAGGTAAAGAATGGTTTTTGAAGAGCAAGCGGTGAGAGTTGAACCGCCGACAATGACGGACAACATCACCAACTTACTAATTACACCACCCCTAACCATGACCGAGGACTGATAAATTTTTTGCGTCGTGTTTTTTTCCTCAGTCAATGCACAATGTCATCACATGGTTTTCTGAGAAAATGCGAAAGCACAGAAACATTTCTACGTTTTCGCAGTTTTGGCCTACTTTCTCGCAGAAGAGATGAGCGAATTTATTTATTATGAAGCCAAAGAGGCTGAAATGTCAAGCGAAAGTGAGTTAGAAATAGAAAGAGAAGAAAATAATTGGATTGATTATTATTCTGACAAGGGCAACAAAAAAATTATTTCTGACAAAATATATTTGGAAACTAAGAAAAAAAACTTGTCCAAAAAAAAATATATTATTAAAACGAGAACTTTACGATGTTGAATCAAGACTGGAAGCAGTTAATCAGAGAGATGAGGAACTAAAAAAGACAAAAGACGAATGGAAGAAGAGAGAAAAGTTAAGAGGCAGAGACTTAGAAAAGAAAAAGAGACTAAGAAAGAAATAGCATTTGTGGAAAAGTGGTTAGAAAAAATAAATTTCCAATGTCTCGCCAAGAGGAACATTTCGCACGTAATTTAATTGAAAAAGGTGATACATTTGATCAAGTGATAGTTAAATATAAATTGTATGTTAATAAAGCGAGAGTGGAGTAAAAAATGGTTGTGTGATCTGTGCTGTCTGCCTACCTGCTCACTTCTCATCAATGAACACGACACACATTTCACTACAACATAAAAGCACACTATTTGACTATTTCAAAAAAATATTTATCTCCTATTTATTTACGAAATACAAAAAAACGGCTTCAAGGCACTGCCCACACATGTTTTTTGTGCTTTTTTGGTGTGGGGCAGGTGCTATGCCTCAAAAGAAGAAGCCAGACAATCCGCCAGCTGAGACACCTTCAGCGACCACAGAGCCAACCACTCCCGACGCGAAACACCCACTTCACGAAGACGAAGGGGAGGAAGTTGTTGCTGTTTCAAATGCTTTAAATGCAATACAACTATACGAAGCCCAGGTGCTGTCCCCACTAAAGCATCGTGAAGAAAGTAAGTGTTTCGTCGAGTTTGTCAACGATAACAAGACACCAGACCTTGTTTTCATCAAGCCAGGGAATAACAGGGTTGGGCGAAATTCATGAAGAGCCCTGGAGAGGCAAAAGTTTATTTTGTCACCATCGATTCTAAGAATGTTATCCGCGTGTTTCATTCTTGGTCGGCGGTAAAGGGGTACTACATACACACTAAGGTCCCTGTGTATTCAAAGTTTGCCACCTATCACTTCAAGAAATAATATTACTACAAGTCCGTTATTTCTTTTTTCTTCCTTTGTCGGGAAGAAGTTCTGATGTTGGTAGGGTCTATTTCCTCTAGTTTAAGTAAATGCTTTGTTTGTTTTTCTTTAGTTAGTTGCTTTAGTTCTTTGTTAATATCTGTCTCTTCCCGTTCGTTAGTTGCATCTGTCTTTAATAAATGTCGTGGTGGCACTATATCATCATTTGTTAATAAAATCCGGTATCCCTTACGGGCTTTGACGGTGTAGATTTGCTTGCTCCATGTCTTTCCTCCCTTTTCTAGAATGTGTTTCTTGTTTAATTTTCTAACTCTGTCTCCCTCTTTGAAACCAAATAAATATTTATCGACATATCTATGTTGTTGGCTAATATCATTTCCTTTAAATACATCAATTGGTGCTGCCTAAATCGCTGAATGTTCTTTCTTGTTATAATAATAAACAACATCTTCAATATAACTTATCCAATCAAAATTACGATTAAAAGCCCATAATACCTGTAATCTTTCTCTTAGTGTTCTAACAAATCTATCAACAATACCTAACGAATTATGATCGCCTACTTCAACCATAAATTGTTCAATACCATTATTTCTCATCCACTCACCAACAGCACCTTTAAACTCCCCACCATTGTCCGATATGTATGCTTTAGGCTTTAGTAATTTCTTGAGAGCATCTAAAACGGTGGTTGAAAATTTATTTTTATAGGTATCGCATAAGCATAACGACTATGAATATCAATCCAAATAAGGGCAAAATTATAATTTTTATTTTTTGTAGCAACCTTACTCATATCCATTAAATCAATATTAACCATATCTAATACCTTATGTGCCCATATGGTTGTCCCTCTAGTCCTAGGCTTAGTCTGACGAAATAATTCTTGAGCAGTGCTTGTCCGTTCTTCCTCTGTTGGTTCGCCTCGCGGAGTATCTTCTAGTTGTGTACCCTTATCCTGTGCATTAACATTACTAGTTGTGTGTTTGTGATCCGTTGATATTTTAGAATTTCAAAAATATCTTTTCTGCTTCCTTACTTTTTTCTTTATTCTTTGGTGTATTGTTATATACATTAACTGATATTTTTTCACTTCGTTTTTTACCGCCTCTCTGTTTTACGCCTGTTGTTTCATAATCTTCGCTTTCTTCACTCTCACTTTCTTCTTCTTCTTCTTCGCTGTAATTCTCAGGCTTCTTGGGCTGCGGTGCTTTCTTTGCGGTTTTCTTCTTGTGCTTTTTAGCATTCTTTTTTATCTTTCTAAGCATATGATTTGCAATAACCTCAGACATATCAATTTCGCTATCGCTTTCGCTTGATTCATCTTCAATCTCAGGATTTTTAAGTATTTCTTTCGCAACACCAACTTCAGAACCTGTCTCAATAAGTTCTTCCACTGATGCTTCTTTTAATTCTCCTTTTTTACGAAGCCTTTCACGTGCCCACTCGTCCTTTCTACGTTCAGCATTTGCTCTGTTTGCTTGAACTGCTTTCTTCCAGTTTTCTTTTGAAGCCTCTTTTGACGGCATTGTTTACCGACGAATGATATTACACAAAATAATTGTATTTTTTTTTAGTATAATTTAACAAAAATAAAAAATTAAAAATAATTAATATACAAACAAATTGTGTTATATAGCAAAATCGCGAGCGTAATTCTAAAGTATCAATGTCGCAATATAAATCATTACTCTGCTTGTCAGAAATCGCGACAAACAGCCTATCAATCGCAAACTTAGACTTAACGAACACGAACATAGTCGGTCTGAATACAGACAGAGTGCCAGAAGATTCCGACCCAATAAATCCTTGTTATACTGATGCGCGATTTGATACACGGCTCGCTTTAAAATCAACAACAGACCTAAAAGAAGGGCTCAATTTGATAACCGCTTTGATACACGGCTCGCTTTAAAATCAACAACAGACCTAAAAGAAGGGCTTAATTATTATATTGGACTGATAACCGCTTTGACACACGTCTCGCTTTAAAATCAACAACAGACCTAAAAGAAGGGCTTAATTATAATTGGACTGATAACCGCTTTGACACACGTCTCGCTTTAAAATCAACGACGGACATCAAAGAAAGAAAAAAATTATACTATACAGAGCAACGAGTGAGGGACAACGACGAAGTCAAAGCCTCAACTCAACACAGAAGCAATACTTCCAATCCGCACCAAACCAGTCTATACAATCTGATTGACACTAACATATCTGCACCAGTGGTCGGTCAATACTTAACATGTAATGATGTAGATGGTAAATGGAAGAATACCACCCTCGGTTCAATTGACACACTTTCTGATGTAGCCATAACCGAACCAATAGCCACTAATAGTTATCTAACATGTAATTCAATAAACTGGGTAAATAAAACCTTTCCGATAAATGTTGATGAATCCGGCAATATTAGTATGGGCAGATGTTTGAATAGAACAGGAGTAAATTTACTAAATACCAAAGATGTTGATGAATGGATATTTGAGCATAATGATAATAATAATAAAGTGTCAGCAGGTGGAAGTATAGATAGCTACAGCGATGTGACAATAACATGCTTCCCAGCAGATAACCAACTGCTTATTTATAGCACAGGTCAATGGAGAAATACGACTTCACCCTTTCTTAGATTAGACGGCACAGCCAGTATGACGGGAGGAATAAATATGAACAACCAAAACATTACAAATGTAAATCAACTAAATGGTAGGGCTATCGCAACTTGGTTATCTGAGCACGACTCCAACAACGCGAAAGTGTCAGCAAGTGGAAGTATTGATACACATAGTGATGTGATTATAACAACAGCAACAGATAATTAACTGCTTATGTATAGCACAGGACAATGGCGAAATGTGGCATCGCCCTTTATTAGATTAGACGGCACCGCCAGTATGACAGGAGCATTAAATATGGGTGGTTATGCTATTTCAAGGGCTTCTACATATAATGGAATTAATCTCACCACTCTTGCAGTTGATGGTTCGGTGGTTAAACTAACAGGAGACCAAACCATAGCAGGAACCAAAACATTCAGCAACATAATAAATGCTAGTGCGGGTATTGATATGAAAAGCCAAAGCATAACAAATGTTAATTTTGTTGATGGTGTGGATGTTTCTGTCCTTGATACTTCTGTGGTTAAACTAACAGGAGACCAAACCATAGCAGGAAATAAAAAATTTACATCAACTTTAGAAGTAAGTGGTTCATCCAATCCTACTTTTGACGGCATCGGCATCGCCTTTGATACAAAAATAGGAATGATTGCAGCACAGAAAATAGCAACAGCGACTTGGTATTCGATGCAAATAACTGGTTCATATGTAGAATTATATTCAGGTAATACTTTAATTATAACCGCAGCTGGAACAACATTAAGTTTGAACAACAACAGAATAACAAACTTAGCCACACCATCAGCAACAACGGACGGAGCAAACAAAAGTTATGTGGATACATTAGATGTACAAAATGTAAAACTAACAACAGACCAAACCATAACAGGAAGTAAAATATTTAATGGGGCGAGCACTACGATAAAATATCTAACTCTAACACAAACGGCTGATTTTCATAATCAAGTTATCATTCATGGTGGAAATATAACATATAATGGGGCGAGGATATTAAACCAAAATGGAGATATATTATTTTCACAGACATCAGGTGATTATCAATATTTCTTATTTACTCTAAATACCGCTACAAGTGGAACCGCGAACCAAAGAGGTTATGTATTCACGAATGTAGCATTTGATGTAAAAGGAGCAGGTCTTTATATTTCAAAACTTTTGGATAATAAAAGTGCTTCATCTGACATTGTCAGTTTTAACAATGCTGGTGGTATGCGGTTTTATGATGCTTTGGATATGAACTCAAACAACATAACAAGTGCTGGAACAATAACAGGAACAACAATTACTTCAACCGCAGGCATAACTACAACCGCATTAACGGCGAGCGGATTATTAACAGCAGATGGCGGTTGCAAGTTATCTATTCAAAATAAAGTAGATGGAGGAACTGGACAGGGTATATTTCTGTGGGATACAGACAACGCAGGATGGGGGATTTATATGGCTCAACCAGGGGCAGGTAAAAGTCTATTTGGAGGGTCTGCGGTTGCAGGCAACGATATTTCAGGCTTTGCTATAAGATTTAGGTCTGGTTTTGTTTCAACAGATGGTTTTGTGTGGGAAAATTCTAATGAGCAATTGTTAATGTCATTAAATGGGGCAAACGGGACTTTATGGACAAAAGGATTAATAACGGCAAGTGCGGGTATATCAGCAACAACATTAACAACAAGTGGCTTACTAACTGCGAATGCGGGGATTACATACACTGGCACACTAACGTCAGTAACGAATGCTAGTGGGGCGAAAATAGGAATTCAGGGACTAACAGACAGAACAAATGCAAAGGAACATTTCTATGGGATACCACTAATACAAGTTGGGGAATTTATGCGGCATCTGGTGGAGTTGGAAACACTAGAAGTTTGGCAAAGGCTTTGGCAGTTTCTGGAAATGATTTTGCTTCGTATCGTTTTCGTTTTATGGTTGCTAATGATGCTACGATTGGTTTTATATGGGAGAATTCAGGGAAGCAACTATTAATGTCATTGAATGGCGCAAACGGAACTTTATGGACAAAAGGATTGATAACGGCAAGTGCGGGAATTACATATTCTGGGTTGCTAACGACCACAACTACTAATGGAGCGAAAATAGGAATTCAAGGACAAACAGACGGGACGAATGCGAGAGGAATATTTGTATGGGATACTGCTGATTCAGCATGGGGAATTTATATGTCTCAGTCTGGAGCAAATAAAGCATTAAATGGAGGAACAGCACCAGCAGGAGGAGTAGGCGGAGGATTAACTTCTTATGCTTTTAGATTTAGAGTGAATAATTCTTCAACGAGTGGGTTCATATGGGAGAATAGTTCAAATACTGCTTTAATGTCTTTGAAAGCAAGCGATGGACAATTATGGGTATTGTCTAATCCAATTCAATATTCAGACAGGAGAAAAAAAGAAGATATAAAGGAATGCTTAGGCTCAGATTTTATTAATAAGTTAAATCCAGTCTGCTATCGTATGATTGATGATTAAAAAAATGGTCTGCTATCGTATGATTGATGGTCTGCTATCGTATGGACTGGCTTAATAGCACAAGAATTAGAGAATGTACTAACAGAAATAGATATGCTAGATTTTGGTGGTTTTATAAAAGAAACAATTATGGTTCCGTGTCCAAAGCAAAGAAAAGAATGCGAATTGAAAGGTGTGAGTGTTAATCCAGAAGATGTTAAATGTGTTGATAGTGGTGATGTCGGTTATGGTATAGGTTATTCCTAGTTTATCGCCCCGTTAATTAAAGCGGTTCAACAATTATCAGAAAAGGTAGTTAATTTAGAAAAACAAAATAATAATCTCATGCTTATTATAGAAGATCTATCTAAGCAACTTTCTGAAATCCGAGCAGTCGTTTTCCCTTGATATTTATCAACTTCACTCTCATTCGCTTCGCTTTATTTATTTTCAAGAAATAAAAACGATGTTTTAGAATAAGTGAGAGTGCGGAGCACGAAACGCAATTCTAAAATATCATGTCAAACAATAATACAACTAGACTTCACAGACCACCACCTATTATGGATATGGATGGCGAACTAACTCCAGAATTAAAGTCTCGTGTTCTTGAAGTAGAACTAAAGACTGAGGAAAAAAAAGTAGAGCACGAATAGGAAGATAACTGGAATTGTTGTTGTATAAAAACAGACCGACCGACAGCCGACTTATTAAATACTTATTTCAAATGGGTATCATTATTGCCATTATAACCCTTTGTATCGTGAGGCTATCTGAAAAGAACTTACCTTGTGAGGTTGCAAATACTTATGTCGGAATTTTGACTTTACTCATAGGAATTTGCCTTCCATCACCTTCTAGTTCAAAGAAATGAACATTCATATACTTGAGTTTTATACCACATAGCATCATTTGAGCAAATTGAAGGAATGGCTTAATCAAAACTAACACACCAATCACTCATAGGCTTATACACACACTTAAATTATGTTTCTATTCTTTGCTTTATACAAAAAGCACAACTCTCATTCTTTTTTTCGCTTACCCGCGAGTAAAAGTCGCAGGCAGTTCGCGAAAATATTTTTGTTATTAAAAAGTTTATCATTAGTAATATAATCATGGCTGACTATAAATACCAAAAGATTATTTTTCTGAGCAATGATTTTGTTGGAAGCAAAACATTTAATAAAAATATCCACATGTCATTCACACCGACCAAAATGAATGTTAAGTTTATTCATTATACGAACGACCAGACGGAAACCAAAACCAGAATTATTTATATGGACAGAATTGGAATTATCGGCACATTCGCTGATAGTAATATAGGAAACATTTCACATCTTAGTTATAATTTAGGTGTCGTCTGGATGGACGGACGGACAATGTATATTAAAGTCCTTGAAACTGACAGCGGAAATATTGATACAGGAAATTTAGCGGGAAGAATTGTTGTGTGTTTGGAATTCTTAGGATAATAATATAAGATGCTGAAGATTAACAATGTCAAGGTGAAACCAGTGAAGCAGGAAGGAGAAGGAGACAAAAAAGCAAAAGGTTATAAATTATTCAACGAGCCGTATGCCAACATATTTCTACTCGCCCGTAAGAAGAGCGGGAAAACAACAGCACTCTTTGAAATACTGAAACGGACTACAGACAGAAAAACCCGTATTGTAATTATCGCTTCAACAATACACAAGGACTACATGTATAAAGCAATTGTGAAGCACTTTAAGAACAGGGGAAACCCAATGGCAATATACACCTTTCTTAAATCAGATGGTGTAAATGTGATAGACTATGAACTTGACAAACTGAACAGACATGACGAGCAACACGAAGGAGAAATAAAACAGGACAAAGAGGAAATAGAGAAACCACAATTTCTTTATTTCGGAAAGGAAAAGAAAAAAGAAGAAGGAGGTGAGAAGAAAGAGAGACCAAGTAAGTTTCTTTCACCAGAGGTTGTTTTTGTTTTGGACGATTTAGGAAGTGGATTAAGAGATAAATCCGTGAGCGATTTGTTAAAAAGGAACAGACACTATAAAAGTAAGGTGATTATGTCTAGTCAGTATTTGAATGACCTACGGCCAGAAGCCATTAAGCAGTTAGATTATTTATTAATCTTTCCAGGCTAGTCTCAAGACAAAATGGAACTCGTGTATAAACATTTAGACTTATCTTTTGATTTTGATTATTTTCTTCAAAAGTATCACGAAGCAGCAAAGGAGACATTTAATTTTTTCTTTATGTCTCAAGTGTTGATGATGAGTTAAGAAAAAACTTTGCCTATCGCATGAAACAATGATATTTATCAACTAAACTCTCATTCGTTTCACTCATTCTCGTTTGTTGATAAACATCGTGAAAAAGTAAAAAAAACGATGCTTTATGAAACCGCAAAAGCGGGTGAATAAAATATCAAATAACATTTTTAGAATTATTTTTTATTTTTGCTGAAAAGATTTTTAAAATCTTTCTAATATATGCCAGTATCACCAGTGATAATTTCAACCATCAGGATATAACATCGGATACAATCCATCAATGCCACAGAAGGGAGGAAAAAAGAAAACTAAGAAAAAGAGTGGGCAAAAGGGAGGAAAGATTAACTGGGCAAAGGTCGGTAAGACAGCATTGGTAGTGAATAAATTCCTTCGCGATAACAAGATTATTTCAAAGACCGCTAATGCCCTTGGCGATGTCGGGGTTCCATATGCGTCTCGTATTGGGTCTACCGCCACAAAACTTGGTTATGGTAAGCAACGAGGAGGAGCTGTAAAGTTTCATTAAATGATGATATTTGTTTCAGACTACGTCTTCAAAAACATCGTAAAACCAATTTATTTTTTCCTAAAATAAAAAATAGATGTTTTAGAATAAGCGGGAATGCGAAGCATGAAGCGCAATTCTAAAATATCAAAGGCAAAAGTCCGTCCACCTCGGGTTTATAGGAATAAGAGCGGGAGGCCTTGTATTATCCAGAAGGGTAAAAAATATTATCTTAATTTTGGTAAGAAAACAAATGATATGAGCACACTTCAAATCGTTAAGTTGTTTTTGAAATATATTGGTAAACCGAGGCCACAAAGGCAGGGCCGCAAACAAAGGGAAAAAATAATCAAATCTGATTTCAATCGTCTTGAACACGAGAACCGAAACCAGATACAAAGCAACTTACAGAAGAAATATGAGTTAATACATGACGAGGAAGAAAAGGAAAAGAAGAAGAGGGAAGATGTGATAGAAGAAAAGAAAAGGCTAGAACGAAAAGACATAGCAGATACTAAGGAAAGACAAGATATAATGAATAGGGAACATAAAAGAGAACTAGAGGATATTAATGAACGACAAGAACAAAAAGCCAGAGAACTAAGAAGGGAGCAAAAACTCATAGAAGATGTAAAATATGAAGAAGCCAGAAAAAAATAGGATACAAGCATTACCACCGCCACCACAATATCAATATATTATGCCACCGCAGCAGGGACAGCCACAAGCACCGCCATTAGGAGCACCACCACAAGAACCGCCATTACCTAATTTAGGAGATGAAGCACCATTGAAAACGAAAGAGCAATATGAGGAAGAAAAAAAGCAAAAGCAGAAAGATATTGAAACACTGAAATTAGCAGGATATACAGATAAGTTCATAAAAAAGATGAGTCGTAAAGACTTACAAAAAGCCAGTCAAGATATTCAGACGGCTATAACCACAGCGTCATCTTTAGAGGAACAGAAAAAGTTAGCAGAAGAATATAAAGAAAAACTTGAAAAGGAAGAAAAGAAAGCAGAAGAAAAGGGTAAGCATTTTGAAAATTTACAAATTAATCAATTTTTAATCTCTGCATTTTCAAAAACTTATCACCCAAACATTACTATAAAAGAGTTAGCACAGGCTTTAAAAAAGAGACTAGATAGTGATGGACATAAAAACTTAAATTACAAAGACACTTCAAAGTGGATAATTAACATGATTAAAAGGTTTAATATTGATGTTGGAAATGAAAAGGAAAACGTAAAAAGAAAAAGTAGCGGATTATGCTAGATATGAAGAGTTTATGGGTATTAATGAACAAAAAGGGAATGGAGCGAAGACATTAGAAGAATTAATTGATAAGGTATTTTCAATAAAAATAATTAAAAAAATATCTATCCCGCAATGATTGGAGGCACACAATGAATAAAAAGGACTTTGTAAAAACTCTAACTAGCAAAACGACTATAGACCCAAATGTAGATAAACAAGTTTCAAATGATTTGAATATTGACGAGGGAATGCCACCAACTACCATACCCCCGAGCGTCGCGGAGACACCGCTACCCCCGAGCACAAGTTCTGCGGAGCCACAGCAACCACCAAATCTCCAACCAGTTGGAGATAACGAGCAACAGCCAGATCCACAGCAACCACCAAATCTCCAACCAGTTGGAGATAACGAGCAACAGCCAGAAGAGAAACAGGGTGAGGGGCGGGGACTAATGACTAATGAAATAGACGGCATAATGAAAAAATATGGATGGTATCTCGGAGCGATAGCCAGTGATGAAATTTACAAGTTGAAGCCAGGAAGCAGAAAGCGATATGGATTTATTATGAATTTGGACAATCACAAACAAGCGGGGTCTCATTGGATCGCCGTATGGATAAGTCTAGATAAAGACAGGAGTGTTGAAATCTATGACCCATTAGCACTTTACGAGCCAACAGAAGACTTTCAACAACAAATGATACAACTAATAGACAAAAGCCATCCCGATAGTTATTTGTTAATGAAGGTCAATCAAGTAAAGCAGCAATCAAACACCTCAGACACATGCGGTTGGCATAGTGTGAGATTTTAATGGAGCGAGCGAAAGGAAACAGGTTTAAGTTTGCTAGCGGTTATACAGACCTTAAAGAAGAAGAAGCGGAGAAATTAAAAGCACAGAATGGGTATGGTAATTTTGATACCTTTATTTGATATTTGTTTCAGACTACGTCTTCAACAAACATCGGGGGCTACGCACTTTTAAGGATTACAATAAGCATTAATTTTTTTGAAAAAGAAAAAAACGATGTTTAGAATAAGCGAGAGTGCGGAGCACGAAGCGCAATTCTAAATATCATGGAGTATAAGGGAGGCCGTGCGAGTGGCATCTATTACATAAATAGTAAAAATAGAATAACGGGAACAGACAGCGACTTTACACACGAATTAAACTTAAAATCACTAGACAATCCCACACATTGTAAAATTCTTCATATCTATGTGCCGAAGTCGTATTATTCGGTGGTTTCACCATATAATACTTTTACATTATCCGAAGACGGGTATGAGGCTTTAATTATGATACCTGAGGGAAACTACACAATGAGCAATCTAAAAAAATAAGTTGTCGGAGGTGCTAACCGCAGACAGCCCAAATAATTATACTTATGTTGTATCCAGTAATAATACCAACATAGACCCAGAGGATGGAAAATTAACATTCAGTGTTTCAAATAACGGAGGTATTCAACCGCGGTTTATATTTGATGCCGATACCCGTATTCACGAGGTAATGGGTTTTGATAGAAATTCAACATATTTCTTCGCTAATGATTTTATTAAATCGCCAAATGTGATTATTTTAACTGGCGAAAAGACTTTATACCTTCAATCGGACTTAGTTTGTGAAGGAGATAATCATGTGCTACAAGAAATATACACAGCCAACGAAATTCCATTTGGAGCCATTATATACGACGGAAGTGGGTCTGAGTATGGTAAGAAATTATCAACCAGTTCAAATAATGTATATAGGTTTTATCTTACAGACGAAAACGACCAAGCAATTAATCTTAATGGTTTGGGAGTCGTTATGACATTATTAATTTACAGAGAGATAAATTATTTTACTTTATTTACATCATTTTCAATTTGTTAAAGGTGAGGTAAGGTAATTAATTTTAATTTTGAATTATTTATTTTTTTCTATAAATATATTCTGGTGAATTAGTTAATTTTCACAACTGCCTAAAAAAACAAAAATTGCCAACTCAACACGGCGGAGAATTAGACTTCAGTAAGACTGACTACATCAGTGCTTCTTATCGTTTGAATAAGCTCGCCCCTCGTGAGGGTTCTGGAACATTTGAAGTCACCACTGCTGGCGGACAAGAACGAAGTTTTGACCTTATTAGCCGACTTTTTAATCTCGCTAGGTCTTATTTGAGTTTTACTTATACTATGAAAGCGGCTGGTGCCAATGTTTATTCTAGAATTTTTATGGACTGCCTTTCACAAATTAGCCAGATACAACTTCAGACTCGTAGCGGTGTTTATCTGTGCGACCTTAACCATCTCAGAATGGTAACTAAGATGCTGTGGAAACCAGAAATGAGCTTGAAGGATTTCCTAGACCTTCCTAACCACGGGGACGCTAGTGGATATGGTTGTATGCTCCAAAAGTGCAATGCTAACGGATTGATTAACATTAGTGCTCTTGAAGCAACTAGAACAGCCTTTCGTGCGGCGACTGATGGTGCTAACGATGTTGCCGCCTCTACTCAGGGTCTATTGCGTGAGCCCGTGATTTCTGCTCGTCGTCATGATGATGCTGCTCTAACGACTGGAGGTGGAGCACTATCCGCCGTAAATGTTAATTACAACGAGGCGAAGTATCTTGTGGGAAGTGGAGCGAATGCCGCTTCGGCCATTAATGTTAAAATTCCTTTGGGTATGATTATTAACACTATTTTCGCACTTGATAAGACTATTATGTTTCCAAAAATTTTGACTATGCGGATTGTGTGGGGTGCTACTGACAGAACCGGTTATACGGTGACGAATGGTGCGGCTACTTGTATTAGCACTGCTTATCTTGCCGCACTAAATGCTACCATGCCTATGGCGGTATCTGCTGATGTCACAAATCTTGCCTTGTTTTTTGCGGTTGAAACGAACCCCGATGTTATTCAATCAATTAAACAGAAGATTGCTGGCCCCGAAGGTATGAGCTTCAATATTGATTATCCATATGTTTACAAGAATACCACACCCTCAAGCTCATCCCAAAATATTATTATGCGATTTGATAGAGACCACGGTCGCCGTTTGAAGAAGATTTATCACTCTGTTTTTAACACTGAAGAAAGGAAGGACACAGCTTATGACAACGATAACCGTGCCGTCGTTAAGGTTGTCAATTTTTACACTACTCTAGACGGCGCCCGCCAGCAAGATTTCAGCATTGACTGTGCAACTGAAGAAGACTATATGTACCTGAAGCCAAAGATTGAGGGTTCTGCCTTGTTGAATAACGATGTGTATAAATACAACTGGTTCTGGGTTGATACTTGGGATAATACCCGCCCGCTATGGAGCAAGGATCAAAATGAAATCAGTGGTTTAAGCCTTGATACTGAGCGACGATGGGAGTTTATTGCAAACACTGCGACTGGTGCCTACAACCATTACACTGTGGCAATCACTCAGCGGGAGGTTCAGGTTAAGGCGAATATCATTACAATTAGTTAAGGGGTAATTATTAATTTTGATTTTTTTTATAATATAGACCTACAATGTCCCACCAGAGAAATTTGGTCGCACAAAATCCCGACGGAAAGTTTATGAATGTCAAAGTCAGGCATGATGGGTTTCTTGAGACTAATGTTGAAAAAACAGCGTTCGACGAATTAGCAACATCACAATACACACCGATTATACAAGAAACATTTATGTATAATGTAAATACCTCTAAGTGGAACACAAGCACTACTAATGCTACATTAGAGCAAAAGAGTGCTATGGCATATCTAACAACACAGGCAGTTGGAGGTTCAAGATTATTCATTGAAACAAAAAAGAAAATTAAATATCGTGCTGGTATGGGTGTATGTGTCAGATTTACTGCTTTGTGGAATACAAATGAAGCAGGCGGATATTCATCTTATGTAGGTATTGGTGATTCCTTCTTGACTGACGGATTTTTCTTCTCAAGAGAAAATGGTGTAATAAAAATATACCAATTAAACAACTCCACTGTCATTACCGAGGTTAAACAAAGTCAATGGAATGTAGATAAAGCAGATGGAACAGATTACTTACCAGCCATTGATTTCAGTAAGGGTAATGTATTTCAGATTAAATATCAATACCTAGGTTTTGGTCAGATATCATTTTGTATTGAAAATCCAAACACGGGGCTATTTCAACTAGTCCATGCTATACGATATGCTAACAGCAAAACTGCTACATCTCTTAATAATACTACTTTACCATTCTTGGCTTCGTTATCAGTTAGTGCTAATCCACAAATCCACAAATTGCCAGTGTTGGGTGCTTCATTGAAGGAACTGAAATCATAAGAGGTATTCCATTTATTTATGAAAGGACAGCAAATACGACGAATGTAGCAACTCATGCTTTTACTATGAGAAATAATACTAATATTATTGGAAACACTATTGCTAATTATAGTATAGTGTATCCTAGACGGCTAAATGTCTTAAATACAGATGGTAAATCTAGTGTAATCATTAAAGTAATAAAAAATGCTACCCTTACTGGTGCTGTCTATGCTGAAAACAATACTAATACAAGTCTGGTTTCATTGATACTACCGCAACTATTGCTGGTGGAAATACTATTGCCGTTGTATTTGTTAATACGAATGATGCTCAAAGCATAGATTTTAATGATTATGATTTAGATGATATGTTGCCAAGCGAAAGGCTAACTATAACAGCACAGGCTACTACAAATCAGGCTATAAGTATTCAGTATGCTTTTACTTGGTTAGAAGACCCATGAAAGCGAAAAAAATAAATTGAAGACAATGATTGAAAACGACCCGCAGGTTTGACTTTCAAATATCACTTTTTAAAATACTTGATAAAATTATTTTTTCTATCATTTCTTCATTTTTTTCTAGAAATGAAATCACACATACCACATCGCAGAATTTATCATTATCAATTGAAACTGATAACTCATTTTTTTTTCTTACACTCTTTACAAGGTGCTTTCTTTGCTTCTATTTCTTCACCTACATTCGCTTTTATTTCGGTAATTCCATTCTCTTTTAAATCAGTCGCCGTAAATGGTGTGCTTGGTTCCTACTACTTTCACGTTGTCGTCCCTTGGCTTGTATTGCTCATAGAAAGAAACAATGTCGGGCTTAGTCCATTTAATTGCTGGCTTTTTTATTTCGCTGTCAAGGTTCCATTTTTCAATTTCATTCAAATCCTGTTTGGTGTTCAGGTCAGTCATCTTATATATAAAGATTTAAAAAATCTTTTAGCAACATATTATTATAAATATTTTTTTACTTCAATTTTAATGTCTGTAAATTTATCAAACCAAGGCTGTTTCATGACTCATTCAAGATATGCTTATCAATGGTAGCAACATCTTGAATTTTTTTTCCTTTCTATTTGCCAAACGGAAAAACATCGGTTGGCTTTCATTCTCTACTTTTTTCAATTGCATTAATTTATTCATCAATTATCTGTAGGACATCTCTTACTGAAAAGAATTCCTTATTCTTCTCAATTGAAAGTTGTCTAAATTTTTCAGATAGTCTGGTGAGGGTGGTCATTGGTCTATATAAAATTTTCGTAGAAAATTGTTATAACACACTAGACTATAGGCTAGTGTTTATATAGACTGGTAAAATTTATGGAAAAATTAATTAATCAAACTCACAATAGGGAGGACTTTTGAATTTTTTCAAAAAAGATAACTAAGTTCAGCACAGCAGTAAAAACTAATAAACAGGTTTTAATGTCTCTTAGTGTTTATTTAGCAAAAGATAGATACATTATCTTTTTTTAGAGTTTGATAGAAATTCAGATATAGACTATTTAAGGCTTAATGATTGTTATATTGAATTTGGATAAAATTATGTATATTTTTATTGAAATTGGTAGTAAGACTAATTTATATAAAAATAGCCTTATTTATATAAAAGATAACTGTGCTATAGTGGTATCTATAGTAGTATTTCTGTCTTTCTTTCTTTTTCTTTCCTTCTCCTCTTAAGCTTTCTTTCTGTCCTCATGTTTCTTTCTTTTTCTTTTTTTTTCTTCTTTCTTCTTTCTTTTTTTCCTTCTGCTGAGTCCTCTTTCTTCAATTTTAAGAAAAGGACGAAAGAAAGAAAGGAGAAGGAAAGAAACAAGCAAACAAAGAAAGAAAAAAACAAGCAAACAAACAAGTTTAATTTGAACAAACAAACAAACAAATTTTGTTGTTCATTGAGGTGGCAGCCCTGAAGCCAGGTGAAAGTGATGTCGATTTGCTATGGCAACCACAGTAGTATAGGGTCGCACTTCAGGACAGATCTTCAGTGCAGTTTCTCTACAGAAACCACACTAAGAGCCGTTATTCGTTATTTCGTCTTCCTATTTATAACAAATACAGACAGACAAAAGAAAGAAAAACGGCTACCTTTAAATAATCATTATTTAAATAAATAAAATAAAAACACATATAGGATGACAAACGAAGACACTCAGAGATTTAGAATGTCCAGAGGTTGTGTTATGGTAAAGAATAACGAAAAGAGACCAATGGTAAAAGTGCAATGGAGAGAAGGAGGAAAGGTTGTGTGTAAGAGTTTCTGTATCGGAAAGAAAAAATCAAAAGAGCAAGCATTGGAAGAAGCAAAGAAGTATCACGAGGAAAATATAATACCTAAATACGAGGAATGGAAAATCAATTACGATAAAGAAACAAGAATAATCAAAAAAGAAAAGAAGAAAATTTGGAAGCATAAAGATTTTAAGTGTGGATGTGGTGCTGAAATACATAATGGAAACAAAACGCGACATATGAAGTCTCTGAAACATATTTCAGCAGAAAAAGAAAAACCTCCAGTTCCTCCAAGGCCAAGCAAAGAGTATATGGATAGAATAAAGAAGGATGACGATGATAGATGTAATATGTGTGGATACATGGAACATAACTGCCACTGCGGTTGCGGGTATGGTAAGTATTGATAATCAAAAAGGTTTCTCTGCGGAAACCACTGAATTTCCATTTAAAGACAAGGAGGGTCCTTATATATAGGGGCGCACACGAGGCCACGAGGGGACGACCGATTGAGGCAGACAAATATTTTAATTTTATAAAATTATATTTTCCTTGATATACTATTATCAAACATGGAGACACACACGTATAACGGCAAGGTCTACAGGTTGGATAGATTAAGGGAATATAAGATAAATTACGAAATCAAGTCTGTCAGGGGTCGGGATGTGCTATATATCAAACCGAAGGTAAGGGGGTATAAAATTGATACACCGACAGCCCAAAACTACTTGAACCAAGTAAGAGGTGCGGTGTATTTTGAGCACCATGCTATACCAATAGCACCACCTTTACCTACGATTGAAGAGAAAAAAGAACTGAAAGAAAATTACAGAGACTTGTTGCGGTATGGTAAGTATGATATCATAAGGGACGACAGCAAGGAACACGAACTAGGAAAAAATGAAAGCCGATATGCGGTAAGGATTAACGGCAACTTCCGATCATTTACGATGCACGATGTGATAAGATTTATTGAGATTGCGTTGAACGACTTTGTAAAACGACAAGCACAACAAGATAAGGTTAGCCTAGGTATTGAATTTGTTGATTACTATGGAAGAGTATCAACAGGCTTACACAAAGTTAATCAAATCTCGGTTGAAAAAGTTTTAGAAAGATTGTCAGCAATATTTCAAAGAACAAGTGATTCGGCCAAATGTGGGGTATCAATTTTTCCGAAATTGTCCTACAGGTGATTTTGCACTTTTTGATTCAGACATTGAAAATGTGTTTTATTTAGTAAAAATAATATTGAATAAGCTGAATAACGTATTAAAATGATTTGCCAGTTGTTTTAAAGCTTCCTAGTTTGACTTTGTGATATCAATATGAAGCCTCCTACATATGTGAGAAAGGATACTTAGTCATTTATTAAATCTTAATATTGGTTTTTCTCATCCGTTTCAATAATGAATTTGATTACTAAATCTGCTTAATTGCATTATTACAAGCTGAATATTAAATAATATTCGACAAATTATTAATCACTTTCGACTTGAATTTAGTATCCGGCTGGTGGAGCTTGCCGGGGGGGGGGGGGTGGTAGATTGAAGTGAGCTACAGTCACTTACAGAGCAGCTGCACGGCGAGCTAGTTTCTTCAACTCCCTTGCATACTTTCTAGATGTTTTCGCAAACCAATCTTCTTCTTCTTCTTCTTCTTCTTCTTCTTCTTCTTCTTCTTCTTCTTCTTCTTCTTCTTCTTCTTCTTCTTCCGATTGCACTCGACCCCTACCTTTGCCCCGACCCCGACCCCGAGCTCTGGCCCGACTTTGACTGTCTTCTTCTTCTTCTTCTTCTTCTTCTTCTTCTTCTTCTTCTTCTTCTTCTTCTTCTTCTTCGTCCGATGGCACTCTAACCCTACCCCTGCCCCGACCCCGACCCCGACCCCGAGCACGACCCCGACCCCGAGCACGACCTCGAGCACTTGCCCGACCCTGACCTCTAGCAAGACTATCTCTACCACCCACTGCAGCCTTTCCTTTTTGTTCAATGCTGCAATCACATACTTGAAAGTGCCCCCATGCTGCACTCACAAGTTCTGCACGTTTGAACTGCTTTCTATCAGCATTTCGAAAGGCTATGCCATGTGCTCGAAGATAGCTTACCAACTCCTTCACTAACACTCTCATCGCTCCAAAAGCTTTTTCATCTGACGCGACAGCAAGAAAGGATGCAACCCTTTCCCATGCTGGCATTGACCTACCATCAGCTGCCTCAAACGCTAAATCCTGTTCTAATCGCTGCTGTGCTGAGAGCATTCTACCTCCAACCCAAGCAGGATGTGTTGGCGGTTGGCTATCACTGAGGAAGTAAGTTCTAGGGTAGTTTAGCCTTTCCTCCTCTGTCAGTTTGGAAAGACCGATCATCTTTGCCTTCCTGTCAGGTGGGACTGCAAAGGGGTCCGGTGGAAGATCTGCTAGCACTCTAACATTCACTGACCACTTCTGATCGTTTTTGTCAGTGCAGGAAATATGACCTGGATAACCAGGCTCGCCTCCCTCGCCGTAGCTTCCTGCAAAGCGCAAGCCTGCAACTGCGTCTGGGCGGCCTATAAAACATTTTCAGTTATGTATGACAATATAACAATAAACATTTACAACCTAGCATATGTTCTATCTGGTCCTTCTCCTCCTGTCCACAATACTTCTGCGCAAGCTTGCGAACATCCTTCAGAAGTTTTGGATCTGCAAACTTTACGGGAGAAAGTTTTGTGGGCAGCGTCCCTTCCGCTATTTAACAAAATAAAATAAAAGTTAGATTTTTCAACTAACAGGAGAGCAAAGTGAAAACCTGGAGCCCGGGTCATCATTTTAATCGGAGCTCCGTCTGGTCGGTCCCTTTCCCCGTGCCAATGCTCTTGCCCGTCTCCGAAGGTCTTTACCTTGGCCGTGGGGAGGCCGTTGTTGCCATCGCCTGGTACTCCAGCGTTGATTTGCCATGCCAGGGGACGATTCCAGTACTTCAAGTACTTGTTCATGCATGGTGAAAAAAAAATTCACCCAGTCATAACTGGTGATCAGGATACAGACGACAATACGTTGTTTGTCTTTGGTGAACGCGCGAAGCAGCTTGAACAAAGCCTGAGCGATGCTTGTGGTTAAAAAGGTAGTGCCTAACCCTCGTCTCATCGTGCGAAACTTCTGATCATCACCGGAAAACCCATGGTGTGGGAGATTTCGATGAGTCTGTCCTTGCAAAAACCATCCCGCCCAGATAATGAAGTTGATAAAGCCATACATACCCCAGCCAGTATTTTCGCCCCCTCCGTCAAACTCAATGAAGAGCTTCCATGCGGCCATAGTGTCAGTGCTCCACAGCCGACTCCGTAGCATGTGGTAAAGGATAGAAATTGTACTGTTCTGACCTTTTTCAATACCAGGGCCGTGAGTGTAGATGTAACTTTTCCTGGTTCTGTAACAACTGAACACCCCAAGGCCAAGACGAATAACGTACTTACCTGTAAAGTCAGTGGATTTGCGTCGACATGAAGGAACGAGCACAGGGGGTGTCCCGTCAAAAGAGCAAACAATCGATCGAAGGTCAAGAGGTGCTCCAGACTTCCGCTTAGTGGTTTGGAAACGATTTTCCCGATGGATTTTGTGATGAGTTTGGCTCCTCACCTTCCACTGTTGAAATTCAGCTTCATTTTTGAACCCCCGCTCTTGTTCCTTCATAAGCTGCTTGCATTGCGCTGCCAGCTCGGTGCAGATTTCATCCTTGGCGATGTCCTGGTCTATTATTCACAGGAAAAAACATAATAATAATAATAATAATAATAATAATAATAATAATAATAATAATAAAATAATAATAATAATAATAATAATAATAAAAAAATAATAATAATAATAATAATAATAATAATAATAATAATAATAATAATAATAATAATAATAATAATAATAATAATAATAATAATAATAATAATAATAATAATAATAATAATAATAATAATAATAATAATAATAATAATAATAATAATAATAATAATAATAATAATAATAATAATAATAATAATAATAATAATAATAATAATAATAATAATAATAATAATAATAATAATAATAATAATAATAATAATAATAATAATAAATAATAATAATAATAATAATAATAATAATAATAATAATAATAATAATAATAATAATAATAATAATAATAATAATAATAATAATAATAATAATAATAATAATAATAATAATAATAATAATAATAATAATAATAATAATAATAATAATAGTGCTTCTCTGTCAATGGCTGATGCATTTCTGCACATGCGCCTCCATCGTCTCACCCGTGAGGGGAGTACGAAGAATTGACGATAGGCTCTAATGACACCCCCGCAAGGGCAGTTCCAACACTTCCAGACGGACCGGTATGTTCAATGAAAATACTGGTCCAGACGGACCGGTATGTTCAATGAAAATACTGGTGGCACCGACGGGAATCGAACTGGCGACAGGGCCCAGATGGTAGAACTTGACCACTGGGCTATCACGGTGTCCAAAATAATAATAATAATAATAATAATAATAATAATAATAATAATAATAATAATAATAATAATAATAATAATAATAATAATAATAATAATAATAATAATAATAATAATAATAATAATAATAATAATAATAATAATATAATAATAATAATAATAATAATAATAATAATAATAATAATAATAATAATAATAATAATAATAATAATAATAATAATAATAATAATAATAATAATAATAATAATAATAATAATAATAATAATAATAATAATAATAATAATAATAATAATAATAATAATAATAATAATAATAATAATAATAATAATAATAATAATAATAATAATAATAATAATAATAATAATAATAATAATAATAATAATAATAATAATAATAATAATAATAATAATAATAATAATAATAATAATAATAGTGCTTCTCTGTCAATGGCTGATGCATTTCTGCACATGCGCCTCCATCGTCTCACCCGTGAGGGGAGTACGAAGAATTGACGATAAGCTCTAATGACACCCCCGCAAGGGCAGTTCCAACACTTCCAGACGGGCCGGTATGTTCAATGAAAATACTGGTCCAGAAATAATAATAATAATAATAATAATAATAATAATAATAATAATAATAATAATAATAATAATAATAATAATAATAATAATAATAATAATAATAATAATAATAATAATAATAATAATAATAATAATAATAATAATAATAATAATAATAATAATAATAATAATAATAATAATGATAATAATGTACACAAAAGAACTTATGCTTAATACAAAAGATGTTTAGAGCAAGCTCTTTACTGCTACCTCGGATAGGCTCTATATTTTGAAAGTCTCTGCGCCAGACTTTATTCACTTTCGTGGGGCCGGGAGGCTCTTTGACATTCAGCCTTTGCTTGCAGTTGGCCGGCGCAGATGCTAGCACATCTTGACATCCTTTCGTCCAGTTTGCTACGATGTAGCTGTACACTTCGCTGGTTTCGGTAATGTCTTGAAGCTTCCAAGTTCCGTCTTCTTCAACATCGATCCCCGTTTGTAACCACTTTCTGCATAGCAGAACGTGAATGACATCTTCAGTAAGTGGTTCCGGCGGTACAACCCTTAGTACATCTATCTTAGTGCGGTTGCGCATAAGCTTTAAAGCTTTTGTCATAACTCTATCACCGACTCCATGAATGCGCTGCCACATAGTTCTGCATACTTTTTCCGTTTGGTAGACATACTGCATGTTACCGGCCGGATCTTTCATTGTCTCCAACTTTATTGCTAGGGAATTTTTGAACTCTTTCAAAGAAAGTGCACAAGATTGGGTGCGTTCCCTTATAACATCGCGTGGGTCGACCCAACGATAGCTTTGCCATTCTCGACAACAGCTTGACCTCACCTCCTCCTCAAGCTCATTGTATGGCATGCCAAGCCACTTCTCCAGACATTGAGGTCGAACATGCTTGACAGGGCCTTGCTTGCGCTTCTTGAACGTGTATGACCTATTGGCTTTCTTAGGCCTGATGGCTACATGAGCAGTAAGTCCTAATGTCTTATAGAGAGCTTGTGTGCTTGAGCGAATCTCATCGGTATTCGGCTGCTTACTACTACTACTAGCTTCTGTAATCAAAGCCCCAGGTGTCCAGAAGCCAGTCGATTCCGCTGACTCAGAGAAGGGCAACATCATGCTAGACGAACATGCCGTAGATGTACACTACATTGCAAACGATGTACAAACAACATGGAGAAGTATTAAGGTTTGGTTGACAAATTATATGAAGCTAACCTTGATAGGAGAGCCAGTAGGTGATGGGTCTTTCGTAGATGATAACTGCATTTCAAACGGTTTACAAACAACGCATATAGATGCTTGTTAGACAAAGTGCAGGCAGCTGACCTTGACAGGAGAACGGGTGAATGAATCATCCTCTTCTGCACTGCTCGAAGCGGCGTCACCACTTTCTTCTTCCTCACCTCGATCCTTCATAGTAATAGCAATGAATCACCACATACAACACACTTTAATTTAGTATTAAGCAACAAGAAAACATTCAAATGCATACCTGAGGAGTGGCTGCACAAACACGAACACGCTTTATTGAGTCATTCTGAGCTTTAGCTGAAGAGAGACCAGCCGCGAACTCATTCAAAAGCTTGCGTTTTGCATTTATGCTTGAGGAAGTTGAGGCAATTCGTGGAGGATCCGCTCTTACAGCCCTCGACCCGAAAGATGCTAGAAGCGCGTGTTTTTTTTCCAAAGACATTGGTTGTGACCTTGGTGGCAGTGGCTCAAGAAATTCAGGAACGATAAAAAAAATTTATAGTTCCTATCATTCTCAACATAGAAAACAGGGGATTTTCTTGTTTGCCTTTGCTGCCTCTCTCATCCAAGAAGGATGTGCCTTGCAAGCCTCGGCTTTTGGATTTGACTCCAACGTTGAGTAGTTGAGAAGAATTTGCTCACCTCGAGACACACCCTTGGACATTGTCACGACTTGCTCACCCTTCGACACTTTGCAGTTTGGGCTCTCACTGCAGCCAGGAAAGTGACTACTGTTAATAAGATGCATTGCATTTCTGCTTTCTTGATGAATGGAGTCAATGGATTGCATTCCTATTTCAATGCCCTTATATGTTCGCATCCTAAAGTGCTGAGCAAATGGATTATCACTGATGTCCTCTGAAGGCATTTTAGCACCTCCTGGTTGCAGAAGCCCCAGCTTAAACCCTTTTGGCAAATCGTCATTAGCAAATAATCCACATCTACCTGCCTTGCCGGATCCTGAAAGCCAAGCAATAGACACTGGCGCTCTCCTCGCAGTCGCGAGGCTCATTTGACGTTGCTCCCACGCCACGTGGCAAGAAAAGACTCAAAACAAGCTCCAAACTACACAAAAGATATGATAGTTATTCACATCTTATATTGTTTTTCTTGCTTCTAAAAGGCAAACAACACCAATGAATCACCGTCATCAATTCGACAAAAACAACTGCAACAACAACGACAACAACGACAACAACGGCAACAACGACAACAACGACAACGTAGGTAGATTTGAAGGAAAAAAAAACAAAGAGAGAAAGAAAGAGAGAGAGAGAGAAAGAGAGAGACAGAAAGAAAGGGAGAGAGAGAGAAAGAAAGGGAGAGAGAAAAAGAAAGGGAGAGAGAGAGGGAGAGAGAGAGAGAGAAAGGGAGAAAAGAAAATATACATACGGATATGCATACATAAATACATACATATACATACATACATACATACTTGCATACATACATACATATTACATACATACATACATGAATGACCATTTATTGCAGAAAACAAGAGCATGAAGACAGCCAAAACAATGTTGACATAGAGAAAACGTAGAAAAAATTAAGTTAACAAATTTTCTTCGGTTGATTTTGTTTTATATACTTTGACACTGATGTTGTAATTAAGTTTCCCGCTCTTACTAGTGTGTGGAAGGAGCGGGAAAGCTATTTAGACAAGTATACACGAAGAGAGAGCTGGAAATCATCGGTAAATTTTTGTCGGTACGGAAAATTTAGAAACGAAATATTCGACTTCTTACTATAAAAATACGTCTAAAATATATTTCGAAGCTCTAAATAAGCAGTCAGTGTCAGTATTTTTAAAGATCTTGCATTTACTGCAGAAAACAAGAACATAAAGACAGCCAAAACATGTTGACATAGAGGAAACGTAGAAAAAATTAAGTTGACAAATTTTCTTCGGTTGATTTTGTTTTATATACCTTTACACTGATGGTGTAATTAAGTTTCCCGCTCCTTCTAGTGTGTGGAAGGAGCGGGAAAGCTATTTAGACAAGTATACATGAAGAGAGCGAGCTGGAAATCATCGGCAAATTTTTGTCGGTACGGAAAATTTAGAAACGAAAATTCCACCTCCTGGCTTCTAGTGAATGCATTTCCTTACAATAATTTACACTTGCACTCAACACACATGTAGACATATTATGCAGCAATAAAAAGCAAAGCAACATGATAAAAGAATGAAGTGGAAACAAAAAATCATTTTCCGACTGCAGACTTTTTTTTGTTTGGTATGCCTCTGGTACTTGAGGAAATAAAATATTTCTTTCTTTCCCGCTCCTTCCACAGACAGTAAAAACTAACCATTCG
>WBZZ01005214.1:150000-154378 GCA_019918135.1 Paulinella micropora
AAATGAGTTGCCTCCAAAGTTCAGTCGACGAGGTGGGCGGTGGGAGCTGGAAAATCCGGTCAAAAATGTACGTTCAAAAACGCTGAAGGGTAGGTGTTGTTTACAAGAGTCTATGCAGAGTTTGTATTGAGAGGAGAGTAGTTTGAGAAGATGTAACAGCATTCCCGCCTATTCCATAGACCAGGATAGGCGGGAATGCATTTATTTTTTTATGTACTAAACGGTCTGTGTAGAAAAATCTGCACAAAAATTTGTCAACACCAACCTCCATGATACTTGCAATTCCTTGCCTATCTACTGCATTTATTGTGGCCGCAGTCTGGAGAAGGTAAAAAGCAATACAGTACTATAATGTAAACCCATGCCATTTATATCTCTAATGGAAACTGTGCAGAGTAGGAGTTGTACTAGTTCGATAAACCTATGCTTATGACTTGGTTTTTTTACAAAAATTTGTGCAGAGTTTGTATTGAGAGGAGAATAGTTTGAGAAGATGTAGCAGCGTTCCCGCCTATTCCGTAGACCAGGATAGGCGGGAATGCATTTATTTTTTTATGTACTAAACGGTCTGTGTAGAAAAATCTGCACAAATTTTTGTCAACATCAACCTCCATGATTGTTGAAATTCCTCCCTGCCTCCTCACAAATCAAGTGATACGGTAAGATAAGCTACAGTCAAATGTTTGTTGAAGCCATACATATTAATTCCTAATATTTGACAACCCAACTGAATCTATTTGCCACAAGCGAGCAGTTTGATAAACCTATGTCTATGACTTGATTTTTTACAAAAGTTTGTGCAGAGTTTGTATTACGAGGAAAGTATTTTGAGAAGATGTAACAGCATTCCCGCCTATTACATAGACCAGATTAGGCGGGAATCCATTTCTTTTGTTACGTACAAGATGGTCTGTGGAGAAAGCTCTGCACAAACTTTTGTCAACACTTAAAAAATGTGGGGGGGGGGGGGTCACACATGGGACACTCCCCAACTTCAATATTTATCTGAATTCCAAAAACATTACACCAGCATCAAGATCGATGCTGTGGCTACCTACAGTGCAAATATGAGCTCCCAATTCCTCCTGGTTCCCACAAGCCATGGCCTAGTCAGACAGTGACGTGCGAAAATGCGGGGGTGGGGGGGGGGGGTGGCCCTGTGCTGCACATGGCATTAAAGAATGAACTTACTTCGTTACTTTGATTGCGTAATTCGCATTTGATGTAAGTTCATTTTTTTAAACCTATTTCAAGCCAACTAGCGCGAGTTATCAGGAGGGTAAAGGGAGTGTCCCATGCTGGTGGTGCTCATGCTGGGGGGGGGGGGGGTTGCATGATGTTTGGTGCACTCACCTAACAAAACTACTTGCTCCTATTAAGTAAACTAAATATCAGCATCAACATCATGACTGGGGCTAGCTCCCCTTCCACTCTCGCTTCCTGAAAAAATTTTGTTCACACAAACCATGCCTTACTCTGCTGGTGGTGCTCATGCTGGGGGGGGGGGCATGATGTTTGGTGCACTCACCTAACAAAACTACTGTTGCTGTTGCTGTTGCTGTTGTCGCTGTTATCGCTGTTGCTGCTGTTGCTGTTGCTGTTGTCGCTGTTGTCGCTGAAAAAGAGAGAGATAGAGAGAGAGAGAGAGAGAGAGAGAGAGACAAAGACACAAACATTAATGTCTCCCTCTCTCTCTCTCTCTCTAGGCATGCTGAGGGCTGCCAAAGCGCCGATTTACGTGGCCCACCGCGATGGTGGTTACGGAGTTTTTGCCAGTATATACCTTCCTCCTTCCTTCGAGCTTGGGATCCTGGAAGCGGGCGGACGTGCTCTGAATCTTGATCGTAGTACTGCTTTATCAGAACATTTTACTATGAAAATTGGGAACTTACTTCAAACTGGCATGCATCCCATTCACTTTATTTCCCCTTCAAGCAGAAATGCTTTGCATCTAATAAATTCTTCATCAAAAGGATTCAACTCGAGTCCTGAGAAGCTTGACGATACTCCCGACCTAACGTGAAGGTAAATTAATAACCAGTACATCATATATGAAAATTGCTACAATTCACATGCGTAACTAGTAATGTGACAGTCGCCATACATAAAATAAAAAAAACATGCAAATGCACATGCATTATTACATATATACATGCGTATACATCATACATACATGATTGTTACGTGCATTCTTTTCCAGATCAGCAAGGGGACTCCAATCGTCACGGTGAGCACTGCAATAGGCAAAGATGAAGAGATTTTGCTCAATTATGCGCCGAATCCGGATTTAAGCATCACTACGCTACCGAGCGATGCATACCCGCACTGGCTGAAAGAAGCTGCCAAGCAACGCGCTAAAATTCCGGTATTTTTGTACGAGACGGACATTGGCCATGTGTGTTTCATTGTTCCTGAGCAAGAGCATCCTATTCCTTTGAAGTTAGTGTCATTGACGCACGAAGAGAAGCTTGCGCTTTTGAGCACGGTTAGTAGTGTTACTTCCGATGGATGCGCAACTTCGCAGCCGGTGTCAAGATCTTTATCTATGTCAACAGAGCAGAAAATGAAGTTGCTCAACAGCGTTACTTCTGTTTCAGCTGCAGAAAGTCAGAATACTCTTCTGCGAAGGGCGAGCTCTAGCGTTACAGTTGTGCTGGAAAAATCAAGCTCTAGTAATACGAAGGTAATAAATAAATAAAATCAATCACTAGGTAGCTTCTTATTTGATTTATTTACAGGTACTTGGTTCTGACATCGATACTGACGTGGACCAGAGGGAGGAGCCGCAGAGTAGTCCGGTCAAGTTCAAAGATAATAGTGGGAGACTTTTTGTTCCTACTGGATCTTTGGTAATTCTCTTTCTCTTTTGCTTGCTTGCGGAAGTTGGTAGCTATTGTGGTTTGTTTAGAGCGTTGACGAAGGCGATTCGGATAATGATTCGAAGTGCTACCGTGAACCTACCGATCCTAGCGATACTAGGCTCCCCCCTCTGGTCGACGACGAATATGTTGGTGCGGAATCTAGTATTCTGGGCAACTACAACGAGCTGATGGAATCAAATGAGCTGTTATGTGACCTGATGAAATTGTCACCACTTCCTGTACAACGAGCACGCAAAAATCCCACTCGCCCCTACAAAATGAAACACTGCACCAAAGGAAACGTGAAGTTACAGAGACAGGAAGCGCTCAAGAAGTTGTTGGGGATAACCTTCGCAGACCTGGATAGAGAAGTGAAGTCTGTTTGCTGTCAAAAGTGGAAGTGTTACTCATTCATCGACACGCGCGATGTGCTACACACGCGAGCGAAGAACGCAGCATCGTCACTAAGTGAGCTTTACACGTGGACAGCTGCTCAGCTTGAATCCTTCCAAACTAAAATTGGTTCGTTTCAATATATGTACCTAACGGAGGCTGTCTGCAGAACAGCTTGGCAGCGCATCCACGGCATCAGCGACGCAGTTTTATCTCGAGCACACAAGCTTCTTGCCAACAACACGAAGGTCTTTGCCAGAAAGTCAACCGCAATTCCCGAAACAGAAGATCTTGTTGCAATTTTGCTATGTGAAAAATTCGCAAACAGTCATCCCGAGATATGTAGCGACGGTGTATGGAGGCTACAAGAAATGGCTGAGGACGCCGGAGTGCAAAAGTATGTTCGGGACAACTGGAAAGAAGTGTGTCTACGGTACGGAACTTCTAAGAGAGTGAATCCTGATAAGCCTCCAACAGACAACACAATCAACAAAGTTTGGAAAGCGGATTTCTCAAACGTCAAGTTTGTACGAGGTAATATGCATATAATTGATTGATGTTTGAATCGTTAGCATAGCATAGCATTCATCATTACTCACTACATCTTTGTGCTGCAGCGGGAGACTTTTCCAAATGCGACATCTGCACGAGGCTTTGCGGTTCGGCATGCCCGAGGTTTCCTGAGTGACACAGCAGCTCAGACTTGGCGCCGCCAGAGCCGCCTTCATCACAAAATTCACAGAACGTGCCGTGTAGCGAGCATGCAACGCAAGAAGGGTGCGCAAGAAGATCTCCATGCTACTGTTATATCTGCAGATATGAAGCCGCCTGTGCGGATTCCATCTTGTCGCCGTGCTGCTAAAGACTTTAAAGGGAAAATGGTCTTTCGCCTGTGTGTCGGTATCAACACTTGTTACACTACCGATACTAACTTTATTTTCACGTACCTGGAAGGCGCAGTGGAGCATGGCGTGAACAGTAATATCACCATGCTTGCATCACTTTTGCATTGGGAGCTTTGGCATCCTCGCACTATGCAAGCTTGGAAGTTATTCCTGGAGTGGGACGGCGCCGGTGATAACACTGCGTGGGCTATGCTAGGCTTTATCGGGCTTAATGTTGTC
>WBZZ01005215.1:0-35000 GCA_019918135.1 Paulinella micropora
CTTTTTTACGCAAGCATTGTTTTATTGTATATCATAGCAATAATATGAGTGCCACTCATAGATATTGATTGAGCCGAGTGGGAAGCAGAAGTCAGCGATAAAATGGAAGAGTTAATGAAGATATAAAAGGGGGGGGGGGGGGGAAAGAAAACAGAAGCAAAGCATTAAGATATATTCACCATGTACTAGCTCTCCACCCCCCCACCTTCCACCTACCCACCCCTACCCCATCCCAGCACAGAGGTTGTGTGTGTATGTGTGTCTGTGTGTGTGTGTGTGTGTGTGTGTGTGTGTGCATGCGTGCGTGCGTGCTTGCTTGCGTGCGTGCGTGCGTGTGTGTGTGTGTGTGTGTGTGTGTGTGCGAGAGAGAGATAGAGAGAGAGAGAGAGAGAGAGAGCGAGTCAGTGTGTGTGTGTGTGTGTGTGTGCGTGTGTGCGTGTGAGAGTTAGTGAGTGAGTGAGTGAGTGAGTGAGTGTATGTGTGTATGTGTGTGTGTGTGTATGTATGTGTGTGTGTGTGTGTGAGACAGAGAGAGAGAGAGAGAGAGAGAGAGAGAGAGAGAGAGAGAGAGAGAGAGACAAAGAGAGAGAGAGAGAGAGAGAGAGAGAGAGCGAGAGAGAGAGAGAGAGAGAGAGAGAGAGAGAGAGAGAGAGATCGAGAGAGAGAGAGAGAGAGAGATCGAGAGAGAGAGAGAGAGAGATCGAGAGAGAGAGAGAGAGAGAGAGAATAGAGAGAGAGAGAGAGTGAGAGGGGGAGAGAGAGAGAGAGAGTGAGAGAGAGAGAGAGAGTATGAGAGAGCAAGAGAGAGAATCGAGAGAGAGAGAGAGAGAGAGAGAGAGAGAGAGAGAGAGAGAGAGAGATAGATAGCGAGTGAGTGAGTGAGTGAGAGAGAGAGAGATAGGGAGAGAGAGAGAGAGAGAGAGAGAGAGAGAGAGGGAGAGTAGTATAATATGAAATTTACAAGGGTCGTTTTTCGTGCCTTAAAACGACCTCATAAATTTCATTTCTCATCTCCTATTGCTAGTTTGAACAATCAATACAAGAGCATAAAACACCCCAAAGAGCCCTCCACAGAGCACAAAGGAAAACATATATATGTATTGTAAAAGATGACCGAAAAACCCTTATTTAATAAAATAAGCCCCTTTTTGGAAAATGGACTTTTACAACTCAAGTGGGACAACCCAATTGATAGAACCTTCATCACCGCCAACCTTCTTCGTCAAGGCTGACAGCGAAGGAAAGACGAGAATTTCCTCCTCCTCCTTACCAAGAGAAGCAAGAAAGAAATTTTTCTTTCTGGGGTTTTTCATGGTTTCATCTCTCTCAACCCACGCGAACGAATAATTATCAGTTCTCTGTACGGGGTTTCGAACGAAATATTTTCGCTCGGCATGAAAAGAAGTTATTTTTTTCCTATCAAGTTGAGCGAATTCCCTTGGAACCCTAACTATCTTTGGGTTCTTAAACTCCGCAGAGGCTTCAGGTTCAAGCTCGCCCCATGGCTTCCAAAAACCTACATACACACCAATGTTGATTTTGACAAATCAAAATCAACATTTATCATTAAAGAGATTACAATAGAGTTAGGACGTACCATCCCCAGCGATGTTGATTTCGCCGAGTTCGTCTGCTACTTCATTCAGCTCTCCCATATTCTATTACACACACACAAAAGCATGTGTAATAGAAATTCCTTTGAATTAGGGTGGGGTGTTAAACCCCTTGGTTTTTAAGAAAACCATTATTGTTGTTTTGGATAATTCCAAAATCAACTGACACGAAGTCTTTTTAATCCGAGTTGCTACTAACACTCTCGGTTCTATAGACTCTGTGCATGTTTCTATTGTGTTCTCGTTTAATGTTAATACTATCATTTACGTGCTCGTTAATACCATCGCTTGAATATTTGTTAAACGAAGCATTAAACGATAAATGCTCGTTCTCAATACCAGCAATAATATTATTCATGACAATTGCGGAAAGTTGTCCGCGATTATCTTTTTTCCATCTATAGAAATTGTCTAATTCTTTGCTTTTTTTCTGTTCCAATATTTTCTTTCTCAAGCGAGCGATTTTATCTTCATCTACTTCATTACTTTCAATACTTAGTCGTTGCAACATCTCTTTAACCGCCTCTAGTTTTATTATGTCTGGTTGTTTCTTTTCAACGAGACGAGCGATTTCTTTGTCTATTTTAGAAATTCTTTCTTCGCATATTATTTTATCCTTATTTAGTCTATCTTTACTAGTTCTACGAATTTCATATTCTTCAAACCAATCTGATTTAGTTTTGGTTCTGCTCGGAATGAAGTCCATCTTTTGCGACACTGCGACAAAAAAGCGAAATTCTGTCGCAACCTCTGCGACACTGCGACACCGCCGTGTTTTGGTGTCGCATGGTGATATTCCGGAAATAGAATTTTCTAGAATTTTCTTTAAAAAAATAGACTGGTGGCAATACTTCAAATACCATTTTTCCCATATCGCTAGTAGGCTTATTAGGCGATGATACTAATGGGTTCGGCGTAGTCGTTAAGATTTTCGGTTGCTGGTTCAAGTCCGAAGGATGTATCACTGCTTAAGTAAATGCCTTTTTTTTTGCTTATAAATCCAATACTACCTTCGCCTTTTTTTCTCTCTTTGAAGTCCTAATATTCTCTGGCTGAATGTCTTCCCTCTTAAGTAATTCTTTTGTCTTTTTCTCTTTAATAACTTCTTTGGTTTGCTCTTTCATATCTTTTTCTTCGTCAATTGGTTTATTAAAATCAGTCTTCAATAAATCACGGGGGCTTACCAACTCATCGTTATTTAATATGATTTTGAAGCCAGAACGTCCTTTGACTTTATAAATAATTTTGCTGAAAGTCTTACCGCCTTTTGAAAAAACATTCCTTTTATTTTCTTTTCTTACATTATCGCCAACATTGAATTCATTAATAAGGTTATCCCGAGTGATAGTCTGTTTATTTTTATCTCTTCTAGCAAAGACATCCACAGGTTTGGCTTGAATTCCTCTATGAACTTTATGATTATACGCATTGACTAAGTCTTGAATATAACTTACCCAGTCAAAATTTCTATTAGTTTCAAATAAAAGGTCAAGCCATCTCCTAATACTTCTTATCACTCTATCAACAACCGCAAGCGCTCTATGGTCGCCAACTTCAACGGCATCGTGTTTAATCCCATTTTCAATAAAATAATCACGAGTAGCACCTTTATATTCTCCTCCGCTGTCAGTTGTAATTGACTTTGGTTTATAAGGTATAGATTTCAAAGCATAATATACTTCTTTTGCTGTTTTATTTTTTAGTGGAATGATTATTAAAAATCGGGAATGGCAATCAATCCAAACAAGCATCCAAGCATAGCCCTTATTGCCTTTCTTATCTTTTATCTTACTCATATCCGCTAAGTCTAAGAAAACTTGGTCTAATGGTTTATCAACCCATATCGTATTCCATATTTTTGGGTTCTTTTTCTGGTGGTGAATTTCAAGTGCTTCTTCTTCTTTTGTTCTTTGAATTTCTTCTCCAGTTGGTGTGCCCCCGAGACTATCCGCATTCTGTGTATTAATAATTGTATGTTTATGGTCAAGTTGATTTTCTAAATTCATACTCTCGCTGTCGCTCTCGTATGTTTTAGAAAATCGTATATATCTAACTATTTATTTTTTACGATGTTTTAGAATAAGCGGGAGTGAAACGAGAGCACGATTCTAAAATATCTTTTAGAATTTTAAGAAACATTTTTCAACATCATTATTTTTTTCCTTCTTAGCACCGCCAGAAGATTGATTATATACTTTTACACTCACACTACTAGATTGTTTTGGTGTTTCTTCTTCACTACTCTCGCTTTCACTTTCTTCACTTTCGTCAGGCTCAGGCTCTGGTTTCTTATTTTTCTTCGCTCTCTTAGTTTCTGCCTTCGCTCTTTTGATTTTCATCTTAGCCATCTTTTCGGCAATGATATCAGTGAAATCAACCTCATCCTCACTCTCACTCTTCTCCTCTGGACTATCATTATCATGTTCAGTAATAATATCCTTAGCCAAGTTCTTTTCTTCAATTTGTTTTATTCGTTCCTCCATATCTTCATCTTCGGTTTTGGTGTTTCTTCTTCACTACTCTCGCTTTCACTTTCTTCACTTTCGTCAGGCTCAGGCTCTGGTTTCTTATTTTTCTTCGCTCTCTTAGTTTCTGCCTTCGCTCTTTTGATTTTCATCTTAGCCATCTTTTCGGCAATAATATCAGTGAAATCAACCTCATCCTCACTCTCACTCTTCTCCTCTGGACTATCATTATCATGTTCAGTAATAATATCCTTAGCCAAGTTCTTTTCTTCAATTTGTTTTATTCGTTCCTCCATATCTTCATCTTCTTGCTTTACAGCATTTCGGTATTGCGCCAAAACATTTTTAGCATGTTCCATCTTTCGTTGTTTCGCTTTCGCTTTTATTCCTTCCACAGCACTACCCCAGTTCTTACGACTTGCTTCAGGGGATGGCATTCTATACTAAGATTTTTACATTTTAGTATTTTTTAATCATTATTAATATAATATGTCGCAATATAAATCCTTACTAGGTTTATCAAAAATCGCAGTTGATAGTCTAGACATAAAAAACTTAGACCTTACCAACACTAATATTATTGGTCTGAATACAGACAGAGTGCCAGAAGATGCTGACCCCGTAAATCTTTATTTCACTGATAACCGATTTGATACACGACTGGCTACCAAAAGCACCGCGGACATTAAAGAAGGACTTAATTATTATTGGACTGATAACAGCTTTGACACACGTCTCGCTTTAAAATCAACGACTGACCTTAAAGAAGGACTTAATTATTATTGGACTGATAACCGCTTTGATACACGGCTCGCTTTAAAATCAACTACGGATATCAAAGAAGGAAACAATTTATACTACACAGAGCAACGAGTGAGAGACAACGACGAAGTCAAAGCCTCAACTCAGCACCGCTCTAATACAAGTAATCCACACCAAACAAGTTTATACAATTTGATAGACACTAACATATTCGCACAAGCGAGCGGACAATACTTAACTTACAACGATGTAGAAGGTAAATGGAAGAATACAGCCCTTGGTTCAATTGATACACTTTCAGATGTAGTCATTACAGCACCAGTGGCGATGAATAGTTATCTAACATATAATTCAATAAACTGGGTAAATAAAACCTTTCCGATAAATGTTGATGAAACAGGCAACATTAGTATGGGAAGGAAGAATATAACAGGAGTTAATTTACTAAATACCAAAGATGTTGATGAATGGATATTTGAACATAATGATAATAATAATAAGGTGTCAGCGAGTGGAAGTATAGACTCACATAGCGATGTGTTAATAACTGGCACACCAGCAGATAACCAATTACTCATTTATAGCACGGGGCAATGGAGAAACACCACACCACCTTTTCTTAGATTAGACGGCACAGCCAGTATGACGGGAGCATTAAATATGGGTGGTTTTGCTATTTCTGGGGCTTCTACATATAATGGAATTAATCTCGCTAATCTCGCGGTTGATGGTTCCGTGGTTAAACTAACAGGAGACCAAACCATAGGAGGAATAAAAACATTCAGCAGTATAATAAATGCTAGTGCGGGGATTGATATGAAAAGCCAAAGCATAACAAATGTTAATCTTGTTGATGGTGTGGATGTTTCTACTCTTGACACTTCTGTCGTTAAACTAACAGGAGACCAAACCATAGCGGGGAATAAAAAATTTACATCAACTTTAGAAGTAAGTGGTTCGTCCAATCCTACTACTTTTGACGGAATCGGCATAGCCTTTGATACAAAAATAGGAATGATTGCCGCACAAAAGACAGCAACAGCGACTTGGTATCCGATACAAATGACGGGTTCGTATGTAGAGTTATATTCAGGTAATACTTTAATTATAACCGCAACTGGCACTACACTATCTTTGAATAACAACAAAATAACAAACTTAGCCACACCATCAGCAACAACGGACGGAGCAAACAAAAGTTATGTAGATACAAAAGACGGACAAAATGTGAAACTAACAGGAAACCAAACAATAGCAGGAATTAAGACATTTAGCAGTGCCCTTGAAATAACAGGAAATTCAACGAATGCGACAACAAAAGGAACATTCGTTGTTTTTAACTCCACAGCCAATATAGGAACTATCGGATGCCTTGATATGGGCACGGGCGTAAATTATAACTTTGAAATAAATGCGAAAAAAATAAGTTTCATTATTGATGGGGCGATTATCGGCTGGGTAAATGCTTCGGGGCTAGATTGTAATAGTAGCAAAATAGCCAACCTTGGAACTCCGACATTAGCGACGGACGGAGCGACAAAAGGGTATGCGGACACATTGGACTGGCAAAATGTAAAACTATCAACAGACCAAACCATAACAGGAAGTAAAACATTCAACGGGGCGAGCACTACGATAAAATATCTAACTCTAACGAACAACGCCGATTTTAATAATCAAACTATAACTAATGGAGGAAATATAACATATAATGGGGCGAGGATATTAAACCAAAATGGAGGAGATATATTCTTTTCACAGACATCAGGAGATTATCAGTATTTCTTATTTACTCTAAATACTGCTTCAAGTGGAACCGCAGACCAACGAGGTTATTTATTCACGAATGTAGCATCTGATGTAAAAGGGGCGGGACTTTATATTTCAAAACTTTTGGATAATAAAAGTGCTTCGTCTGACATTGTCCGTTTTAACAATGCTGGCGGTATGCGGTTTTATGGTGCTTTGGATATGAACTCAAACAACATAACAAATGGTGGAACAATAACTGGAACGACAATTACTTCAACTGCGGGGATATCAACAACGACATTGGCAACGAGCGATAAAATAACGATAGCATTAGATAAACCATTAATATTGGGAAGAACAACGAGAGGATTGGCGACATACACGGGTGGATTAGAATTATACGGGACATCTGGTGTGGCGGGGCCGCATATACAAGCATTTACAACATCCGATCCCAATTACCCTTGTTTTCAATTAATTAACAACGGGCATAGCAATGTAGCACTAAAATTTGATTGTTATTGGGATGGCGCAGTAAATGATAAGTCAAGTTCTACTACCTCAAATTTTATGATAGCCAAAGGCACTAATCTTCTTTTTCAATATGCGTCAGGAGTAGCGGTAGGAAGTAATATAACATTTAACACCGCAATAGACATCAGTAGTTCATCGGGCTTATTAACAACGAAGGCAATAACAGCAAGTGGAGCAATAACGGCAAATGCTGGGATATCTGTTGTTAATAGCACGGCGGACATAAGGGGAGAAGCAAGAAGTGGGTCTCATGCTTCACCAGTCGGGTTATATGTCACAGGCAATCTTGGAGCATCTTCTGCTGGTGTTGAATTCAGACACAGCAACGGGACGCAGGGAGTTGGTTTTGGTTATAATTCAATATATGCTACGGGGAGCAGCACAAACCAAGATTTAAATTTTTATGCGAGGGGAACAGGAGTAATCTATGCTCAGAGTGATACAAGCATGACGACAGCATCCAGTGGATTTTTAACATTAAGAAAAAGACCAAACAATACGACCAACCCACAAATATTTATGAAAGCAGGAGACTCATCAGGTTATGCGGTGGTAATGAATACAGGTGGATTATTACACGCTTGGTCGACTACACTATCAAATGGTGAAAATAATACGGGTTATGTGTTTTTGGCTGCGGGAGCAACTTCGTGGTCTGTTGGTTCAGACAGGAGATTAAAATTAGATATTAAAACACTAGACTGCGTGGATTGTTGCGATAAACTTATGAAAATAAACTGCTGTTCATATTATTTGAAATCAGATGAAAAGAGAGAGAAAAAGACCCACGGATTTATTGCGGATGAAGTTAAAAAAGTATTTCCAGAATTTGTGTCTGAAAGCGGACTAAAAGCAGATGATGGAAAAGGAAATCTTGAAGGCATAACATATACAGAATTCATACCTGTATTGGTCAGTGCTTTTCAACATTTAACGGAAAAGGTAGGTAATCTATCGCAAGCAATAGATTTATTAGAAAAAGAAAATAATAATCTCAAGAATATACTACAAGAAATTAGAGAAAATGTCAAATAATACAACTAGACTTCATAGACCCCCGCCTATTATGGATATGGATGGCGAACTAACTCCAGAATTAAAGTCCCGTGTTCTTGAAGTAGAACTAAAGACTGAGGAAAAAAAAGTAGAGCACGAATTAGAGGATAACTGGTCGTGCTGTTGTATGAAAAATAGACCGACAGACAGCCGACTTATTAAATACTTATTTCAAATGGGTGTCATTATCTCCACCATCACCCTTTGTATCGTAAGGCTATCTGAAAAGAACTTACCTTGTGAGGTAGCCAACACTTATGTCGGAATCCTAACACTTTTGATTGGGATATGCCTTCCATCGCCTTCTTCAAAGAAGTGATATTTATCAACTTCACTCTCATTCGCTTCGCTCATACTCGTAATCTCAAACTTGTGTGAGATATTGATAAACATCGTCTCCCATTTTTAATTTTTTTGTCTGTTTACGATGTTTGAGAATAAACGGGAGTGCGACAGCACGAGAGTGAAATTCTCAAATATCACATTCATATATATGTATTTTATACCACATATCATCATTTGAACACATTAAAGGAATGGCTTTATCAAAACTAATACACCAATCTGACATTGGCTTATACACACATTTAAATTTAGTATCTATACCTTTTTGAATACAATAAACACAACTTATATTCTTTTTTTCACTTATCCGTGAGTAAAAGTCGCATGCCGTCCGCGAAAATATTTTGATTATTAAAAAGTTTATCATCAGTAATATAAACATTTGTTTTTGACGTGTCAAAATAAAATGACTGACTATAAATACCAAAAGATTATTTTTCTAAGCAATGATTTTGCTGGAGGAAGCAAAACATTTAATAAAAATATCCAAATGTCATTCACACCCACCAAAATGAATGTTAAGTTTATCCACTATATGAACGACCAGACCGAAACCAAAACCAGAATTCTTTACATGGACAGAATTGGAATTATTGGAACATTTGCGGATAGTAATATAGCAAACATTTCAAATCTCGGTTATAATTTGGGTGTTGTCGGATGGACTGACGGACAATATACATTTAAAGTCCTTGAAACCGACAGCGGAAATATTGACACAGGAAATTTAGCGGGAAGAATTGTTGTGTGTTTGGAATTCGTTGCGTAGAATATAGGATGGAGAAAATAAACAATGTCAAGGTGAAACCTGTGAAGCAGGATGGAAACGGAGACAAAAAAGCAAAGGGTTATAAATTATTCAATGAGCCTTATGCTAACATATTTCTACTCGCCCGTAAGAAGAGCGGTAAGACGACAGCACTATTTGAAATACTGAAACGGACGACAGACAGAAAAACACGTATTGTTATTATTGCTTCAACGATACACAAGGACTACATTTATAAAGCAATGGTAAAGCACTTTAAGAACAGGGGAAACCCAATGGCAATATATACCTTTCTTAAATCGGATGGTGTACATGTCATTGATTATGAATTAGACAAATTGAACAAACCAGACGAAGAGCAAGAAGGAGAAATCAAAGATGAAGTCCCGATGGAGAAACCACGATTTCTTTATTTTGGCAAAGAAAAGAAAAAAGAAGAAGGTGAGAAGAAAGAAAGACCCAGCAAGTATATTTCTCCAGAGATTGTTTTTGTTTTGGATGATTTAGGAAGTGGATTAAGAGACAAGTCCGTAAGTGATTTGTTAAAAAAGAACAGACACTATAAATCAAAGGTGATTATGTCAAGCCAGTATTTAAACGACCTACGACCAGAAGCCATTAAGCAGTTAGATTATTTGTTAATCTTTCCAAGCCAGTCTCAGGATAAAATGGAACTCGTGTATAAACACTTAGACTTATCTTTTGATTTTGATTACTTTCTTCAAAAGTATCACGAAGCAACAAAGGAGAGATTTAATTTTCTTTATGTTTCAAGTGTTGATGATGAGTTAAGAAAAAATTTTGCTTATCGCTTGCGATAATCAGTTGTCCCGCTTGCGGGACTAACTTTTCTTATCGTCTTAAGTAAAAATTTTTAATTTCGTAAATAATTATTTTTTTTACTTATTATAATGGTAGTGAAAACAACTCGTGTTGAAGTCAATCCAACAATCGGCAAACGAACAATTAACTCAAGCACAATGGCTGGAGGTAAAAAGAAGTCTGGTCGCAAGAAGAAGCAAGGAGGCAAGGGGCAGGCTGGCGGTAAAATTAACTGGGCAAAGGTTGGTAAGACAGCAATGGCGGTGAATAAATTTCTTCGTGATAACAAGATTATTTCAAAGACTGCGAATGCGCTTGGTGATGTCGGGGTTCCATATGCGTCTCGTATAGGCTCTACCGCCGCGAAACTTAGTTATGGCAGGGAGAGCGGACGAGGAGCACTCAAGTTTTGAAAGATGATATTTTTGATATAAACGAATTGAAAATATTTTTTTGTTTGTATATGATGGTCGTCAAGAAAGCGAAGAAACAGAAATTAAGACCACCGCGGGTTTATAGGAATAAAAGCGGGAAGCGTATATTATCCAGAAGGGTAAAAAATATTATCTTAATTTTGGTAAGAAAACAAATGATATGAGCACACTTCAAATTGTTAAACTTTTTATGAAATACTTGAGCAGACCAAAAGCAAAGAAAAAAACAAAGAAAGAAGAAGCAGTGCGTCAAGACGCACAAGTGCCACGCGAGCGTGGCCATTTAAGAAAAGTCCAGAGCCTGTCAGAGATTGAGCAAAATACTAGAACCGCCATTAATGACCACTTAGACAAACTCAGAAAGGAAAAGTATGGGGGTATTGAGGATATAGAGAAAAAGAAAAGAAAGCAAGGGAGGATTTAGAAGAGGAGAAGAAGAGGCAAGAGCGTCGCGTAGACGCAGATACTAAGGAAAGGCAGGATGAGTTAGCAAGGATACACCGCAATGAACTATCCGATATCAAGGAACGACAAGAACAAAAAGACAGAGAACTAAGAAGGGAGCAAAAACTCATAGAAGATGTAAAATATGAAGAAGACAGAAAAAATAGAATACAAGCATTACCACCGCCACCACAATATCAATATATTATGCCCCCGCAATATGGACAGCCACAAGCACCGCCACAATTTGGAGCGCCGCCACAAGCACCGCCATTAGGAGCACCACCACAAGCACCAGCCTTACCTAATTTAGGAGATGAAGCACCATTGAAAACGAAAGAGCAATATGAGGAAGAAAAAAAGCAAAAGCAGAAAGATATTGAAACACTGAAATTAGCAGGATATACAGATAAATTCATTAAAAAGATGAGTCTCAAAGACTTACAAAAAGCCAGTCAAGATATTCAGATGGCTATAGCCACAGCAACGTCTTTAGAAGAACAGAAAAAATTAGCAGAAGAATATAAAGAAAAACTTGAAAAGGAAAAAAAGAAAGCGGAAGAAAAGGGTAAGCATCTTGAAAATTTACAAATTAATCAATTTTTAATCTCTGGATTTTCAAAAACTTATCACCCAACCATTACCATAAAAGAGTTAGCACAGGCTTTAAAAAAGAGACTAGATAATGATGGTCATAACAAATTAAATTACAAAGACACTTCAAAGTGGATTATTGACATGATTAAAAGGTTTAATATTGATGTTGGAAGTGAGGTGGAAAACGTAAAAAGAAAAGTAGCAGATTATGCTAGATATGAAAATTATATGGGGTATCTCCAAAATGTTGGAGATGTTAAGCAAAAGGGGAATGGAGCGAAGACATTAGAAGAATTAATTGATAAGGTATTTTCAATAGCGAAAATAAAAAAATACTTAGCCCTCAAAGATTGGAAACACACAATGAATAAAAAGGACTTTGTAAATACTCTAACGAACAAAATGATGATATACCCAAATGTTGATAAACAAGTTTCAAATGATTTGAATATTGACGAGGGAATGCCCCAACCGCTACCCCCGCCACCAGAGCCGGCAACAGATACGACTACACCGCCCGACCAAACACAACCAGAGGAGACAACCATACCCCCGAGCGTCGCGGAGACACCAGAGCCACAGCAACCCGATCTATTTCAACGCGTTGAAATAGATCAGCCACAGCAAGAGGGTGAGGGGCGGGGATTAATGACTAATGAAATAGATGATATAATGAAAAAATATGGATGGTATCTCGGAGCGATAGCAAGTGATGAAATCTACAAACTAAATCCAGAAAAAAGAAAGCGATACGGATTTATTATGAATTTAGATAATCACAAACAAGCGGGGTCTCATTGGATTGCTATATGGGTAAGTCTGGATAAAGACAGGTCAGTGGAAGTGTATGACCCATTAGCGCTTTACCAACCAACGGAAGACTTTCAACAACAAATGAAACAACTAATTGATAAAAGCCATCCAAGCACATACCTGCTTATGAAAGTAAATCAAGTTAAGAACCAATCAAACAACTCGGATACCTGCGGATTTCATTCTATGAGATTTTTAATGGAGCGGGCGAAAGGCAACCGATTTAAGTTTGCTAGTGGATACACAGACTTAAAAGAAGAAGAAGCGGAGAAATTAAAAGCACAGAATGGTTATGGACATTTTGATACATTTATCTAAAAGATATTTATCTATAATATACGCATCATGGAATACAAAGGTGGGAGAAGTAGTAGTATCTATTACGTAAATAGCAAAAACCGAATAACGGGGACAGACAGCGACTTTACACACGAAATCAATATGAAGGGGCTAGACAATCCCACGCATTGTAAAATTCTTTATATTTATGTGCCGAAGTCGTATTACTCTGTGGCTTCACCATATAATACCTTTACTCTTAGCGAAGACGGGTATGAGGCTTTAATTACGATACCTGAGGGAAACTACACAATGAACAACTTAAAAAATAAACTATCTGAGGTGTTATCCGCAGACAGCCCAAATAATTATACTTATGTTGTATCCAGTAATAATACCAACATAGAACCAGAGGACGGCAAATTAACATTCAGTGTGTCAGAGAATAAAGGAATTCAACCGCGGTTTATATTTGATGCTGATACACGTATTCACGAGCTTATGGGTTTTGATAGAAATTCAACATATTTCTTTGCTAATGATTTAACTAAATCGCCAAATGTAATTATTCTAACTGGTGAAAAAACATTGTATCTTCAATCAGACTTAGTGAATGAAGGAGATAATCATGTGCTACAAGAAATATACACTGCCAACGAAATCCATTTGGTTCTGTCATTTATGACGGCTCTGGTAGTGAATACGGGAAAACATTATCTGCGAGTTCTAATAACGTATTTAGGTTTTACTTGACGGACGAAAACGACCAAGCAATAAATCTTAATGGTTTGGGAATAGTTATGACATTATTGGTTTATCGTGAAACTAATTACTTTAGTTTATTTAATTCATTCTTCAATCTGTTGAAAGCGAGGTAAAGATATTTGAAAATCCACACTCCCGCTACGCTCCCGATAATCTCAAACATGTTTGAGATATTTTCAAACATCGATTGTAAGTGAGTTAATATCAATTATTTATTTTTTAAAAAAATTAAAATAGATGTTTTAGAATATACGAGAAATCTGTTGAAGACAGATAGAAGTGAAATTCTAAAATATCAAAAGAAAAATGCCAGTCCAATACGGAGGAGAACTGGTCCATCAGACTAAGGAACTGCTCACGGGTAAGTATGAATTGAACAAACTTACTGCCCGTGAAGGGTCTGCTGATGTTGTTCTCACCACTGCGGGAGGAAATGAAAGCACCTTTGAAATCCCTACTCGTCCTTTGAACCTTGCGAGGTCGGTGTTGCGATTTACTTACACCCCTGCCACATCTGCTGGTTATAATCGTATGTTTATGGATTGCTTGCCTATGATACAAAGAATTGAACTGCGAAGCCGAAGCGGTCAATATTTGTGCAATCTTCAACACGTTGGCAATTACACTAAGATGATTTGGAAGCCTGAAATTAAATATGAAAAATTTATGGCACTTGAAAACCACGGGGCTGGTGTATCTAGCGGGGCTATGCTTCAAAAGTGTAATGCTGGAAGAGTTGAAATTGGAACTAGAGCAGAAAGAAAGGCAATTGCTGATGCTGCTGCGGCTGCGACTTTAAGAGATGCTGTTCAAGCATATTACAAAGTGCCACTTGTTAATGCACGCCGTCATAATGATACTGCTCTCGCCGATAGCACTGCTGGAAATTATAGCCTTGTTAATGTTCCTTTTGAGGAAGCGAAGTATTTTGAAGGAGGAACTAATGCGACCCCTGACCCTGTTATTAAAGTTAAACTTCCGTTGGGTATGATTTTTGGAACTATTTTTGAATTAGATAAGACTATCGGTTTTAATGAAATTTTGGATTTGCGAATTGTGTGGGAGGGAACTAACCGCTCTACTTTCTATGGAACTGATGCAAGCAGTATTTCCACTGGTGCTGCACAGGTGGCTGTTGGTGCTACTATTTCAAACTTGAATCTGTTTCTTGCCGTAGAGACTGACCCAAATGTTGTCCTTGGTGTTCAGCAGAAGATTGCGGGAGAAGGTTTCCCGTTTAAGATTGAATACCCTATCTCTTGGAAACAGAACCTCTCAACAGCAAGCCAAAATTTCGTTGTAAAAATGAACCGCTCACAGGGTGAGAGAATTAGAAGAATTTATACTTCCGCATTCCACAACGATGAAAATAAAAATACCGCTTTTGACAACGATAACAGAGCGGATGCGAAGATTGTTTCATATTATACAACTCTAGATGGCTCTCGTGTTCAACAATTTGACATTGACACTTCTGAGAATGAAGACTATATGATTTTGAAGGATAAGTTGAAGGGTAGTGCTATCCTAAACAGCGATGTCTATCATTACAACTGGTTTCATGTGGATACATGGGACAATAACCGCCCCCTGTGCGATAAGGATACCGACGGGTATGAGGTGAGTGGTCTGAGCCTTGACACTGAGAGGCGATATGAGTTCGTTTCAACTACTGCTGGAAACAATCTTAACCATTACACTTTTGCCATTCTTCAACGAAGTGTGCTTGTTAAGGGAATTGAAATTCTTATGAGTTGATATTTATCAACTTCACTCCCAATCTGACTGATCGTCAGATATCCCGTTTGTTGATAAACATCGTGAAAAATTAATAGATTAAATATTTTTTTTAATTTTAATGATATAGGATAAACTATTTCAAATTTTTGAAATAGTTTTGGAGACGAAAGCAAAAGTTCGCGAATGTCACAGAGAAACTTAATCGCACAAAATCCTAGAGGAGAGTTCATTAACCTAAAAGTAGGATATGATGGCCACATTGATAATATGAAGACAGCCTTCGGCGAAACAACAACTGCGCAATTAACACCAGTATTACAAGAAATCTTTCCATATACCATTAATAATAGGATATGGACAAAAACAGAAACAAAATCGTCTGTGTCATTTTTGGATAATATGGCTGAATTGAAAACAACTGCTGATGCGACGGCGGATGCTAGACTGGTAAGTAAAAGGAGAATAAAATATAGAACTGGAACGGGTGTCCTTGCTCGCTTTACTGCTCTATGGACAACGGATGATACAAAAGATTACTATTCATTTATTGGAATAGGAAATGATCTCGTTGATGGATTTTATTTTTACAAAAATCAAGCAGGAATGAATATCGCGCATATTAAAGGAGGTGTTGCAGTTTATATTGACCAAGTAGATTGGAATGACCCGTGCGATGGAACTTCTGCTATGCCTGACTTAGACTGGAGTAAAGGAAATGTATTTCAAATTCAATTTCAGTATCTCGGGTTTGGTGCTATTAAGTTTTCAATTGAAAATCCAGAGACTGGTGAATTTCAATTAGTTCATATGATTGACTATGCGAATGCTAATACTGGTGTAAGCCTGCGAAATACAACATTACCTTTTACGGCAGTAATGAGAAATGATGCGGCGCTTGGAATACAAATTCTTAAAACAGCGAGTGCTAGTTTATTCATTGAAGGAACGAATACCATTAATACCAGCATAACGAATTCAATTGAGGGTGCTGAAGTCGCCCACACTACAGAAAGACCGATATTGAGTATAAAAAATAAGGCTAAATATGATAGTGCTGGTGCTAACTTAGACAATTATTCATTAGTGTATCCTTCATTAATAAGCATTAGTAATGAAGACTCAAAAACGAATGTCGTCAGAATGGTGATTAATGGAACATTAACTGGAGCAGTGTATGCGGATGTAGATACGAAATATTCAATAGTTGATACCGACACAACAGCGACTGCTATCGCCAACGGAACGACGATTTATAAAATATATGTTAATGCTAATTCAACGCAACAAATCAATCTTAGAAGTTATGATATATACCTATCGCCGAGTGATGTATTAACTTTTACGCAGAAATCGGTTTCTACTAATGCTAATGGTGGAAATGTCAATATTATCGCTAATTTTATAGAAGACCATTGATGTGGATTGAGTAAAAAAATGAAAGTCTAATTTTTAAATTATTACAAATATTTTTTTACCGCATCTTTGTTATTAAAATAAGGTTGTTGAATTAAATATTCAAGGTATGGTTTATCAATCTTAGCAACATCTTCAATTTTCATTTTTTTATACTTACCATATTGAAGAAAAACATCTTTCTTTAATATACAACCTTCTTCTGTACATGTAGCATTCTCCATCTCTTCGCCGACCTTAGCCTTTATTTCAGCAATCCCCGTTTCTTTTAAATCGGCAGTCGTAAAAGGTGTGCTTTCTTCCTCCATCAACACGCTTTCCAGTGGGATAACTACTTTAACATTGTCATCTATGTTGGAAATTCCAACATTGGGTTTATATTGCTCATAGAAAGATACAATGTCGGGTTTAGTCCATTTAATGGTTGGCTTTTTGACATCTCCATCAAGGCTCCATTTTTCAATTTCATTCAAGTAGTCCTGCTTGGTGCTTAGGTCGGTCATTGGTATATGTCTAGTAAAATTTTATTTTTTATTGTAAATATTTTTTTACTTCACTTTTAATGTCAGTAAATTTCTCAAACCAAGGCTGTTTCATAACCCATTCAAGGTATGGTTTGTCAATTGTAGCAACATCTTGAATTTTCTTACCTTTATACTTACCAAATGGAAAAACATCGGTCGGCTTGCCTGCCCGTGCATTTTCAATCATTTGGATTTCGTCAGTAATTATCTTTTTAACATCGGTAAGAGAAAATGTTTCTTTTTTATTTTCAATAGAGAGTTTCTCAAACTTCTCGCATAGTCTGGTGAGGGCGGTCATTGGTATATATAGAGTGGTAAAAAAATTTATTGAAAAAAATTAATTAATTGATATTTATGAGCATCGCTTTCATCCAATGTTGAATTTTCAACATAACGCTCATTTTCGCTCGCTCATAAACAACGTTTGATACCCGTAAGGAATACTATCATTCATTGATAAACTCCCGACCTTGCCATTTATTATCATTAATTTTCTTTTTTATGTTTGTAGTATGAAGTATGCTGAAATGGTTAATGTTTTGCTGTTTGCTATTTCGTGATAAATGAATTTTCTTCATTTGAAAATCTCTAACATTTTCAATGCTTTCACCTAAATCCATCTTTTCATATACTTCTGGATTTAACCCTTTTGAATTCAACCCCTTACCTCTAAGGTGGTAGTATCTCTTTTTTACTCCCTCGTTTTCGTAGCATTCAATTATATGAACACCTTTGTCTTTATGCTTCAAGTCATTCTTAGTAAGGTAAGGGAGAAAGGCTTCATTCGTTGTAAATTCTAACATATACAATTTAGGAGCAATCCATATTCCTCTTATTATCTTACAGCAATCTCCTAAGTCATCCGTTATTCCTCCGAGAGATTTATCACCAAGCCTTTTGATTAGTTTGGCGAACCTAACATGCAACACTAGACTATCGGTATCGGTGTAATAGAAATCAGCCTCTATATCTTTATTTGGATTAGCCTCTTTTATGTAGTTATACATAATTCGCCTGCTATATGCTAGAATGAAAGCCCCGTAGTGAGAAGGTTTTGTAATACTCTCTTCAATTATTTCTTCCTTTCTAGGCATTCCAGATACGTGCCAAAGTTTGTTTCCGTCTTTATCTTTGAATTCAACCACATCAGATATATAATTTTTCGTCCAAAATTTCCAATACTCCTCATTTGATTTAATATATTCTGCTTCTGTTGGGATAGGTCGTTGTATCATCTTTCCGTATAACGAATTCATAAATAGTTTGGCTAATAAATATTGTGGCGTGCCTTTTTCGCTATTTTCTTTCGCCTTAAACATTTCTAATATATATTCTTTGAAAACAGGTTCAGCCTCCTCTGTATAGTATCCTTTATGAATTGTTATATTGTAGCCTTCCTTAATCATATCTTCAATATCAACACTTGTAAGCCATTGGTCTTTCATATCCGCTAAATTCCACTTTAATGAGCCCATTTTATTTCTCTGTCCTATTCTTGAATGTAGAATGTCTTTTGGTGAGATATAATCAACATTGTAAATACCGATAGGAAGATTATTATAATCAAATGGTGCGATAGCCAGTTTAATTTCTCCAACCATAAATAAATTAAGCATCGCTGTTGGGTATAAAGATACGACATCCGCATCAACTAAATAATCGGTTAATTCGTCAAATGTGATTTTCCCAGCTAAGTAGTCGTTGTATTGTTTTGAAATAAATCTTTTTTTGCTTGGATATGTTCTTGCTCCGATAACCGCTTTTCTAAACGCTTTCTCTTGTTCAATAGTTGGGAGTCTTACATCGTGCTTACCATCAATCATTTTCTTCCAGATATTAAAAGCAAGGCTTGAAGTTGAAATGTATGAAGTTAAATTCACTGAGTGTTTTTCAAATATCTCTGTGTTTATTTTGTCATATAACTCTTTTAACCCCATAACATCACACTTCAAATATTCAAGACACTTATTTCTTAACTCTTCACTCATCGTTTCCCAAGTAGAAGCCTTGTCGTGGTCGAAATCTCCTTTAAGAGTTTCACATTTCATATTTTCTAAGTTTTCTTTTAATGTCCCCTGAGTATGCTTACACATATCCCACATTTTGATATTTTCAAATTGTAAAGAGATTATTGAGCCGTTATTAATCATATGTGATTTTGGTCTGATACCTCTTCTTATTAATTCCTGTTTAATGAAGTAGTGGTCAAAGTTCGCGCCGTTAAACCCATTCACGTATAAAATTGGTGGTTCTTCATCTTTGTTTCTCTTCTTTCTTACTCCTGCTACTTTCTTGACTGGATTATGAAGCATTCTATTACCCCATTCTACTGCTGTAACACCCACGGTATACTACATGGTTTTTACGCTATTAGGGACTTTACGGGAATTTACTCTGGGAAGTAAGTTCTTGTTATTAAATGTTTATAAGATGAATTCTTATTACATTTCCGGTTCAGATTAATATATCCGGTTGTAATGGTGTATTAGGATAAGGAATATGGGATAATAAGCGGGGAAGCTTAAATCCCATAGGACCTTAAAACCTAGATTTTACACTTAACAGTTTACCGGCGTGGTGATGATTATTGAGATGCTGATTACACGAACGTGTAGCATAGATATGGAATAATCTCCCACATTAATAGCGTTAACCCGATCCTTCTACAGCACCTGTAGTATCCGTTTGAAGTTTGGATAAAAATCACGGAAATTCCGTGAAATTTGGCCTTTTTTTCCGTGACTGGGATATTTAAGGCTAAATAAGGGAAATTACACTTATGGGTTGTGTTTTGGTGATATGTTTTGGCATTTGTGCAGGTTACGGACGTAACGCAACGTGTCAGATGAACCGGTCAAAGGGACATCCGGCTTGACCGGTGTTTTCCCTTTGGCTTGTTGTTTGGGTTCAGTTCTGACAACCCTTTCTACTTAAGAAGTGGCTGTTAGCTTTGAACCTGTTGTGTTCAATATCGTTTATTAAATCCCTTTTGTTACTTTTCCTTTGAGCTCGTAAGGCTAGACCTGCGGTCTTAATACATTTGGAGTCCCATTGCCTTTTTCGAACTCTGAAAGTACAAATTTGGAATCTGGAACGACTCACTCATTGGAGGCAATCAGTCACTGTTGTTGACTGTGCCGTGTTGAGAGTGTCAGGCATTGTTTCGATTATCAGTCACTGTTGTTGGCTGGTCGAGACGTGCTTTTTGTTGTTCTAACCAAGGGGAAAAAAAAAAAAAAAAAAAGGTGGTAAGGAGGGTTTCTTAGAAACAGGGAAGAACCCTGATCTCGAAACTTGGACCTTGTCACTTTGAAGTTAAAGATGTCCGCAGCGAAGCCATACGATCCATACTCGGATCCAATTGCGCAGTCGCTAGTGGGAAAGGCTGGGGGGGAATTTCTGCTATTTGTAGCTTCGGACTACTTAGTAGACCCCCATGATCAGCATCTGTTTCTGGAACACTTTGTCCCTTTGGCAAGTAAGTATCCAGACAGACCCAAGGACAAGGAGGTGCTGGATGTGGTAAAGAGTGAACAGGCTGGTATGATAAAGTGGGTGGACGGCAGCCACTTTTGCTTTTACCAACTATTCACCAAAAGCACCGAGGATCAAAACCTTGGCACCCATGGAGGTACGGAGGATGGTTACAAGGATGTTCATATCTTTGCACCTCCATGAACTTCAAATGTTGGGTCATCCAAGGATGGAAGAGGAGGATTTCGAATACCTTCCGACTCCCATTCCTTCCGAACAATTTGATTTGAAGTTCATAATGACGGGGGAGGAAACGAAGGAGGATTGGAAGGAGGAATGGTATGGAGCGGTGAGGAGGGACCCTCTCCATGGGAAAACTTTTGAAACGACCATGGCTCAGGATCATTTCAAAAATGAAGTATACCCCTTGGTAGCCAAAACCTTCGCCAAAGCAGTTACGCATTGCGATAATGCTAAGGGGAGGTTGAAGGAGGCTAAATGGATGAAGGATACGAAAATCTGGGCTAAGAGAACTCAAGGCTCTTTCGACGTACTCCACATCGAAGGCTTCATGGGGAAACTGGAGCAAATGGTCGAAGTTACGGCGTTAAGCAACAATGCCGAAAGGATGTTGCGAGATCTGCTGCGGGAGGCGGACAATGCAGCACTTGCAGCAACCAAGCTCGCGACAGCTACTGCTACGGCGGCAGATGCTGTGATCTTGGTGGTGGCAAGGGAACAGGCATATGAGAACCTGTATCGATATCTCATGTATCTCATGGAGGTCTTGAAGGCCTTGGAGGTCGGTATGGAAAGGTTTACGACCTGGGAACTGAGATATGCGAAGATCAGGAAAAGGGATGAGGATGATCCCATTCATCCTGGTCAACGTTATGATCAAGAGAGGAAGAGGATGCCGATCTTCCTGGCTAAGTTTACGCCGATTGCATTTGCCCCAGGGACACGGGGTAAGCAACAACCGACGATATGGTTTACTTTACAAGTAAACTGTCATCCGTTTATGAACTCGTCTTGGTTACGGAAAGCGATCAATATGCTCTGTAAGTTAATGGCGGAGAGCACTTTTGAATCGCCGATGACCTTGATGGATATTCTCCGACAGTGCACGGATGGGGATCTGATGGAGCACTTTACGTTGGAGAAGATCAACGAGGGGATGGCGAGGGCACAACAGGAGAGGGATCATTATGCAGAAACGGGATCGATTAAAATGTCGAAACTGCATGCGATGATGCACGCCCTCATTGACTTGCTCGTCGAATTCGGTTGTCACTGGGAACTGACAAGTGAAGTCATGCTGACGGGCCATATCTCCACTGTTGTTGGAGAGGCTTTGAAGACAACTAAGTCCAAGCCGGTGAGGGTGAGGGGGACATTTGCGTTGGTGATGGAAAAGCTGAAGACGGACAATGCTTTTTTCATCAGCCTTAAACGCCTCATTCGTCACATTATGGCGAGGATCAATCAGCATGATCCGACTGTTTATCGGGCCGTGAACAGAGGGTGGCCTGATAACAAATGGGCCAGTTCGATCCCTGACAATGCCGACTTTACGACGGAGGCATCCCCTGCTTGGCTGAACTTTGCGGCTCAGTACCAGAACTCAAAGCTGATGTGGAAGGACTTCCTACTGGCCGTGAGAACGTGGGATGATACGTTGGTCTCGGCGGGAGGGATAGAGGCTTTGGTGGCAGTTGCCAGAGATCGGTTTGGGGAACAATCGTTGGGACAGGCAGCGGCTGTTCAGTTGGGCGGCGGAACTGAGGGACGACGTTCACGGATCCCTAAAGTTCGGAGGGGGGGATATGGAAAACCCCTCCGACGCCAGCAACAGGAGGAGGAGCAAGATGAGGAAGAAACTAGCGACGAGCATATCCCTGCGGTAGGCTCGAAGAGTAAAGGGGCTAGTTCTTCCAGTTCCTCTTACAAGGGTAGTCGTAAGCCATGCTTTGACTACTACTTTAAGGGAGGCAAGTGCAGAAGGGGGGATTTCTGCCCGGGGATGCACTCCGAAAAGGAAGCGGATTGGAAAATCCTAAAGGAGCAGCTCGAAAGTTCTGACAACAGCAAGTCCATTTGGGACATTGTCAGGGCTATCCGGAGCAGAGATCAGCTCTTCATCAATAACAAGGCAGTTCGTACTTTGGTTAAAGCACGGCTGCGCGAGTATGAGGACACGGTGGACGCCTTGCGACAAGGGGGAAGCAAGCGGGGCCGTGGAGGATATGGAGGCCGTGGCCGCGGAGGAGGCTTCAGGGGGAAGAAGCGCTTTGGGGGTAAACGGGAAAAGGGCGGACCCCTCAAGAAGGCCAAAGTGGCGGCGGCTTCGAAGGAGGAGGAGGATGAAGGGGAGGTTCCCCCAGAGGAAGAAGTGGAAACTCAAGCAGGTATACTTGAGGGGGGAGGTGATAAGGGGGAGGGGTGTAGGGAATCGTCAGTCATTACTGATGGGGATGTTGTCGTGTGGCAGGAGACGACACGTTCACCAAAGATGATTATGGCGAAGATGAATGAACCGGGGAAGCTGGAGGTTAAAACAGTTCCCACAGGTAACCCTTCTCTCAAGAGTCATCACTCTACTCATGATTTGGATGGTGCTGTGATGCAGGTGACGATCGAACGTGCAAAGCGGGGAAGTATTAATAAGTCTGTAGGGCCCGAGAAGGCCAGACGAGTTGATATTATAAATAAACACGTTGTTACGATCGTACCGCATAGATCGCAACCTAATTTGAATCTTTTACCGGTTCCGACGTTGAGGTTGAAAAGGAAAGTTTCTTTCATTCCGGAGCCCGATTGGGGGGCGAAGCCGGTGCCTAAACGGGTAAGGAAGTTGAAACCCGGGTTGAAGGCGACGGATGGTAAGAAAGAAATAGAAGCCGGTATGTCGAAGAATACTGCTTTTGGTGAAGGGCTCATCAGAAGTGGAGTATGGATACGGAAAGATTTAAAGAATAGTTTTGTTCTTTTGTCCGACTTAAAAGAACGCCTTGAGGCTATTGAAATGCCGGAACATGCGTTATGCATTACTCAAGTTTACTGTGTAGACTTGGAGAGTGCATGCGATTTGGCCAATGATACGCAGGCTAACATTAATATCGCGGGCGCAAATTTCATTGCGGCAAACAAGGCGTGGTTGGATAAACACATGTTGCCTATGAAGGGGAGCATAGAAGGTGTTAATGGAAAAGCGAGGGCGGAGGTGACGGGGACGATGGTTTTAACCATTGAACTCTACTCCGGTAGGTCCTTCAACATCCAATTCTATGTCTGCCCGGAATATTCAGGGGGATTGCTGATCGGGTTCAAGCAGCTCAATAAGATGAACACATTGATTGACTGCCGGTCGGGCTTGGTGCATTATGGGATTAGTGATGATGACGCAGAGGATATGGTGAGGGGGCGAACGCAAGTTCCTCTCTTTCACGTTGATACTTATGCGGTATCGTACACCAAGTCAGGGGCGACTAAAGGGAAGGACCCACATGCTATTGCACGGAGTGCAAAGGTGCAGTTGGTCATACCAAAACCATATCAGCACCCAGCGTTGGACAATTATTACAGGGATTTCCAACCGGAGTACCGCGGGTTTGCGGGAAAGGTTGTGAAGGTCGTTCGATGTTGGGACAAGGCAACAGTGGAGGACTTAATTCAGGGCCGGTGTGCTCAGATTATGGCCTGCACAATGGAAGAACAGAACATGGAGGTGGAACCGGGGATGGATAGGTTCAGGGATGGTAAAAAGGGGCCTTATGTGTTCCTTCAGAACCGATACTGCTTCCATGCGAAAGCATCACAAGGTAATAGACCGTTGTTTGAACCGCTGATGGAAGCGCGGGTTTCAAGGGGAGGGACGGAGGATGAGATCAGTGAGTTCGTGGGAAACATGTGGGGTGACAAACCTCTTTGTCCACGGAATTCCGGGGAGACGGCAAAGTTGCTTACGAAATATTTCGAAGGTGACAAACCGTTTTCCATGATCTTACCGTTCCATGAGAAAGCGTTATGGGCGGATGAGGTTTTGGACCGGATGATGGATCACCCGATCCCGGTGCCGTCTAGAAAGCAACAGGTGGTGATTGCTTGTAGATTGGGCACTAGGGAACAGGGGCTGACATACCGGAACTCACTTAAGGGGTGTGACCTTCAGAAGATACGGGAACAGGCGTTCACGTGCTTCACGGGGTTTTACACCAAAAGGGCGCCTATCCAGTACGCGTTTATCCTGGATCGGATGGCAAACCTAGGAAAATAGGATGAGTTCTCGGAAGTCAAGTACCATCAGCAGGAAGTGGAAATGCCCTCCGAGGATGGATTAGTGGAGGATGCGTGGTCGGACATGGCTGAGGCGCCCGAACTTAGGAGTCGGAAGAACGCTCAGTCATGGGATGAGAGAATGGCTCAAATGCGGGCGGATTGGAAGGGGAATAAAGAAGATCTCAAGTGCCTTCAGGAGGTGATGGTCAAGGAGAAGGAGATCTTTGATCCGCCTAGGCCGGGGACGGTCAAGCATTTTGAGGCACATCTCAGGAAGATTCCGGGGATGAATATCACGCATGCCTCTAGAAGGTCTATTTTAGGCCGCAGGGAGGAGAGCATTGCCCAGGAAAAGGCGGAGGAGCTACAGGCAGATGATTTCACGGAGTTTTCGGACTCCCCGATTTCGTCGCATGTACGCATGGTTCCGAAGCCGGATGGGGCGCTTAGATTTTGCGTGAACTACTATCGGGCTAACAAGATCATCGAGGGTGAGCGGTATCCGCTGCCTAAGATCGATGACTGTATGCGTAAGTTGAAACACGCAAAATTCTACTCAGTCTTGGATCTCAAAAATGGGTTCTGGCAGATCCCGCTCAGTAGGAAGAGCAGATGGCTGACAGCGTTTGTCGTAGGAATGACGCTGTACCAATGGAAGGTATTGCCAATGGGTCTGAGGAACTCACCGGGCATATTTCAGGCAGCTATGCAGAAAATGCTGGGTCGGAGATTTGAGGATGGAAGGGCAGGTGGGTTCATGGAGAAATATAGACAGAAGGTGGAGGATTACGCTTTCTGTTACATAGATGATATTATCATCTACTCCAATACTATGGAGGAACATTTAGCCCACATCCAGGATGTTTTCCGACGGGTGAGAGAGTTTGGTCTCAAGGTGAACTTGGACAAGTGCCAGTTTGCCACCCGACAGGTGACATACCTGGGATATGATATCTCGAACGGGACAGTGGCGATTGCGGCTAAGAAAAGGGATGCTGTGGAAGGCATTAAGCGGCCTCAGACGCGGTCGGAGTTGTTCTCCTTCATTGCGCTTGCGCAATACTACAGTCAGTTCTTTCCCAAATGGTCGGATACGGTTAAGCCGTTGAGGGAGCTGTACTTGAAAGGCGATATAAGGGAATGGACGCCTAAACAGGAGGAGACGTTCGAGTTCATTAAGGAAATGTTGACTCGTGATCCCAAGTTTAACAAGGATTGCATCTTGATGATGCCGGATGTTGATAAACAGTATGTGCTGGACACCGACGCGTCTAAGTACGCGGTCGGGGCAGTCCTACAGCAGTACGATGATAGAGGGGTCTTACGGCCGATAATGTATTTGAGTCGGAAACTCAATAAGGCGGAACAGAACTACTGTACGAGGCAGAGGGAGGCCTTGGCAGTGGTTTGGTCGTTTATAAGACTCAGGGAATACTTGTGGGGGTCACGGAATATCGTGGTAAGAACGGACCACCAGAACTTGATGTGGTTAATGACGAACGATTGCACGGGCAGGTTGGCCAGATGGCAGGCCCTACTGTCGTGTTATGACTTCACCGTCAAGTACATTCCCGGCAAGAAGAATATTGTGGCTGACTCTTTGTCAAGGGTCAATTACTCCACGCCATCCGCATGTCTGGCTGCGATGCAGCAGATGGACGAGTTTGAGGACTTGGCGTTGAGAGTGGATCAAAAGGATATCTTGCCGGCGAACATGATCTTCTATGCCAATAAGGCACACCCGGGGTCGAGCAGAAAGGAACCTAGGGTGTGGGAGGCAAGGAAAGGGGAATACAGGAAGGTCATGTTGTCTCAGTTGGAACGGGAGGTTGGCCAAGCAGAGTGCTGTAGAGAGCATTTTGTTGATGAGGCCGTGCAACGCCTGAAAGAATACGAGGCTGATAAAGCCGCTATTCTGGATGAGGATAAGGCGGAGCATGAGTGTTACTGTTGCCAGGCGCATGCGACACCGGCCATCCGAACCTACCTGGAAGACCCGGGCGTGGAAACAGCTCCAGAACCGGAGGTGGTTTCTATGGAACCGCTTAGGGATGCTGAGGGGTCGGGGCCGGATTCCAGGCCTCAAGTGGGAATCCAGGTAGAGGATGGTACAGTGCGTATTGCGTCACTGGAGGCATGGAGACAGTGCCAGAGGCCGATGAGGAGTACAAGGACTTGATCCAGTACTTTCTGGCGGAGGATGAGCTATTGCTGACGGAAAGAATCCGGACGCAGCTTAAAACTCTGGCATGGCGGGATAGCCTCCTATGGTACACAGGCAAGGCAGCCGAAACTGCCAATAACCCGGAGAAGTGGGTTTTATGGGTCCCGGCCAAACTGAAGCAGATGATCTACGTAGCGTCGCACGTGGTCCCGTTGGTTAATCACCCGGGGGTGCAGAGGACGCAGTGGATTATCAAAAGGAGGTTCTGGTGGGAAGGGATGGATAAGTTTATTAAGGCAAGGGCAAGGGCTGTACGACCTGTCAACTCAACAAGAAACACCCAGTGGAGGGTAAGATCCCGGTTGGGAAATTTACATTGCTGGAAAGGCTCTTTGAGTTCCTGCATGTAGACCACGTGGGGCCGTTGCCGCCGGTGGGACCAACGAAGGATAAATTCTTGTTGACGGTTATTGATAGGGCGAGCAATTATGTCTGGGCGATACCAGTACCTGACACGACGGCCGAGACGACAGCCAGGGAGCTGATCGATCGAATCCTATGTGTGGTAGGGGTCCCCAAGACGATTTGCACAGATAAAGGACCAGCCTTTGATAACGAGCTGATGGAAAGGCTCGCCAAGTTCTATGGGGTTCACTGGCAGTACGTTACACCGTACAATCCGAGGGCTAATGGCAAGATTGAGCGGGTGCATAGACCGCTCAAGTCGGCTCTGAGGACCTACTGCAAGAAAAGTCAACTCTTGTGGAAAGAGGTGGTCCCGAGTTTTGTATTCGCGATGAACGCGATGCCATCGAAGGCTCTGGGAGCGGGGGCGGAGTGTAGGTCCCCATATCAGGTAGTGTACGGTCAGGAGCCGGTGATGCCTCAACACTTGGTATTTCAGGATGGACCTGGTTTGGCCATGGATGAGGATGAACTCTGGGGGGTACGCATGCGTGTGTCCATGGAGGCCATGCAAGCGGTCAGACAGGCGAGGTTGGCGGAACAGACCCGTCAGTTAAGCAAGGAACCCTTGGAGCAGGACTTGTCTATGGTGACGTATAAGCCAGGAGACATTGTCATGTTATACTACCCACAGGTCCCTAAGGGCATCTCTTCGAAGATGTTTGTGCATTGGAAGGGGCCTTATCAGGTGGTACAACAGACGGGGCCGTTTAACTATCGGATTAGAGGCAGAGGGGAGAACAAGATTGTTAATGTTCGCCGCCTCATCAAGTACGATCCGTTCCTAATGGAGAACGAGACGCTGAGGGAAGCGCTCGTCAGGGAAAGGGGGGAGTTTCAGGACCCTCCTAAACTGGGAACAGATCAGGAACCCGATGGTGGGAAGCCCGATGAGCGGACGGAGGAGATGAAGGCACGAGCCCCCGAGAGGGGTAATGGCCTGATCAGCTCCAAAGGGCCTAAGCCCGTGGATAAGGGGTCAGATACGAGTCGCAAACCGCCCACGGAGGCGGCGAAGAGGGCGGCAGATAACGATCTGATCTACTCGGAACCGGGAAGTAAACCGAGGAAGCGTAGAAGATTGGAAGTGCAGACGGGGCCGGAGGAGCCGGTTGGGCCCTCGCAGGTGGACGTCAAGCACAAGTTATGGAAGGAGGGTAATAAGACACTGGGGATGACCTGGGTTCTGAATCAGTTCTATCTGGTCAGGCCCCCGACTAGATTCGTGGCAAGAGGGGACAAGGATACTCTCTTTGTGATGAAGGTCGTGGGGCTGGCGAAGGACTCGAGGAAGACTCGATCGTCAGGGAGTGCGCTTAGAAACCTTCCACCTATGCTTCAGTTTTACCGGTCTTGGGATAAGGATACGGTTGAAACCCGGATGTACCGCGAGTATGTCCCGGTATGGTGGGATGCGGCTAATAGGGAGGTATGGGACGCCAAGATTGATCCGGCCACTCGTAAGGGGGACAGGGATCACGAGGCGTGGACCATATCGGCCTGGCCGAGGGGGGTGTTGGATTTCCCCTTTGTGTTGCACGATGGACACATCCCACAGAAGGTGTGGGACATGCTCAAGGAGAGCAGGGTTGACTTGGGGCTGGTGGGGGGTGCACACGCGACGGAAACGGTGCGTGGGAAGAAGCATCCGAGCCTTAAGGGATATGTAGCATCCGGGATGCAAGGAATGTAGAAGGAAAGGGAATTCGGGTCGGGAAGTTGGGCGCACGCTAGACCATGGTGTGTGTTGATTAAATGGTACTGAGAGTCCTACTCAACTGTAAAACTTTATGGGCACAGTACATGGATAATACTCGGCGAAAAGATCATCGTCGTTTTATGGTTTGGACTTGCGGGGTTCGGTGAATTCGGACTTCGGGGCCAAGGCACCATTCACATTTGACGGATTAGACAGGGTCTGTAGGATTGGTCAAACAGACTATGGGTTTGTGACTTCGGGAAATCGCGCGTATGGAAGAAGACGGGGATGGCCGAGTGCCACACCTCACGGTCTTCGGGCAGTATTAAAGTCTAGCGAGTCTAGTAACTTGGCCCAAAAGAAGCACGAGCCTTTAATTCGTTGGATAGCTTTCGATAAGATGATCGGGAGTCGAGCTAGGGCGCTCTTGGAATGGTGGATAATCGGCTGGGATTCCCCAAAAAGCCGGTACTTACGAGATTATACGAGTTGTAGTCTCCGTGGGTATTACTCCAGAGTTGAGATCCGAGCGATCTCAAAGGAGGGGGAAGGGGTGCTATGTAACACCCACGGTATACTACATGTTTTTTACGCTATTAGGGACTTTACGGGAATTTACTCTGGGAAGTAAGTTCTTGTTATTAAATGTTTATAAGATGAATTCTTATTACATTTCCGGTTCAGATTAATATATCCGGTTGTAATGGTGTATTAGGATAAGGAATTTGGGACAATAAGCGGGGAAGCTTAAATCCCATAGGACCTTAAAACCTAGATTTTACACTTAACCGTTTACCGGCGTGGAGATGATTATTGAGATGCTGATTACACGAACGTGTAGCATAGATATGGAATAATCTCCCACATTAATAGCGTTAACCCGATCCTTCTACAGCACCTGTAGTATCCGTTTGAAGTTTGGATAAAAATCACGGAAATTCCGTGAAATTTGGCCTTTTTTCCGTGACTGGGATATTTAAGGCTAAATAAGGGAAATTACACTTATGGGTTGTGTTTTGGTGATATGTTTTGGCATTTGTGCAGGTTACGGACGTAACGCAACGTGTCAGATGAACCGGTCAAAGGGACATCCGGCTTGACCGGTGTTTTCCCTTTGGCTTGTTGTTTGGGTTCAGTTCTGACAACCCTTTCTACTTAAGAAGTGGCTGTTAGCTTTGAACCTGTTGTATTCAATATGGTTTATTAAATCCCTTTTGTTACTTTTCCTTTGAGCTCGTAAGGCTAGACCTGCGGTCTTAATACACTGCTAACTTTCTTCCTCTCTCTAAGACTAAATCCAGAAATTTAGAAATACAATCAATACCAGCATAATATTTAAATCCTTCCGTCCCTTGAGTATATCCGACTATATAGCAGTCGTGAATATCAAAGCCGTCAGCAAGAGTGTTATTTCTAAAAGTTTCAAGGTCATAATGAAGAAGTTCATCTTTATTATTATACTTTTCTTTATGCGCCTTCGTTATTAGATGTCTCTTTCCATTCTTTAATATTTCTCTATTCGCGTAATTGATAACTTTTGGATTACAAGTGTGCTTAGTAAAATACTTAGTTAAGCATTTTTCACATTTCTTTTTACATCTTTTAATTAATCCAAAATAGTGGTTATTCTCTAAGTAAATCTTAATATCCGCTTCTTCTCCAATGTTATTCGTGCTTATAGTTTCTTTTGTTAAGGCATTTGTTATTTCATATGTCTTTCCTTCTTTTATCAAAGTATTAAGGATTTTTACGGCGGTAGAGAATGGTATAGGGCAATCATTAGAAAGATTGAATTGTTCTCTAATATCATGAAATCTTTTTCTGTTAATAAGTGGCATATTAAGAATTTCCTTACAGAGAAAGAATAAACAATTATTATTTTTGCTGGCGGGAGATACTAATATACTTTCCTCATATTTCGTTTGTTTGCTTTTGTATTTTCCCTCATAGCATCCTCCTCCGTTTTCTTGAACTACTACTACCTTAGCATATTCAATAATCCGTTCATAACCAAGTCCAGACGCTTCAATATTGCTTATGTTAAACTCATTTAACATTTCAATAAAATAGTCATAGTTTTTTATTTGAAACGAATTAAATGTTTTCTTTTTATAATATCGATTTAATTCTTCGTGGTCGGTTATATAGGTTATAGTAATATGAACATCCGCATTTCCTGTCATACCATTTCTTTTCGCATCTAATAGTATTGGAAGTAGAACCTCTCGCTCTAATGCGTCAGTATCATAAAAGTTTATATCTAATCCTTGCTTCTCGTATGTAAGAGAGTTTAATCTATTGTCTCGCCTAGATTTCAACTCTACTACTTTAAATTCCCTTTTGTTTTCTCTTGTTGTAGTTTTCTTCAAATTCGCCCTTACCTTCGCTAGTTCTACATTTTCCTTCGTTGGTCTGGGCGGTAATGGTGGTGGCATATTTTACTTTTATATTAGTTAGGATATAAAAATAATGAAAATAAATTAAATTGTTTTACCTTTATATATATATATAAATTGTCTTACCTTTAACATGAAATTCATTCATAAAAAAATCATTTTTCGTTTTTTTTGTTTTTTATACTCCTCTCGCCTTCATTTCTTCATATTCCTTAAGTTTTCTGTTTCGTTCTTTTAATTGCTCCTTCCTCTTTTGATTAATTTCATCCTTATTTCTTTTGTAATATGCGAGCGCCTTTTCGGAGTTAGCCTTTCGTTTGTCCTCGGGTGTTAGATATTTCTTGTGTCTCCCCATTGAAACTTTTAGAAAAAGTTTCACAAAAACCTTTTGCTCAAAGATTTTTTCAAATCTTTGTATATTATAAGTAATATAATTTATTTCTTTAAATGGTTTTACATTTTATTATTTAATACAATCATCACTCTTAATTTAAGTTGTGCGATTGCTTCTTCACAAATTTGCCATTTATAAATATTCAACATTGTTGGAGCCTCTAATGCTTTGTTTTTCTGTTCTTCCCAAAACTCAAAGGCTTTGCTATATCGTTGAAGCGTTTCTCTTCTAGTGTATTTCTTAATCCTTCTATCGTCTGCTAATGCTTCTGGAAAATGTAAGTTGTATAGTTCTTTCAATTCCTTGTCCGCTTGTATCATTATAGAAGACATATTATATAAGTAATAATATTTATTTCTTTAAATGGTTTTACATTTTATAACAAATCACGAGCGATTTTTATAATATCTTTCCATGTCATTTCTACGAATTATACGAATAACTTTATGTCCTCCAATCATAACCTCTTCTTTCTCCGCAAAGAAGTCTCTATGAAAGTCTGATTTTTCATGTTGATATTTTCCATATATCCCCATTACTTTACCGCATACACATGTATATTTCTGTTTTCTTCTTTCCTTTACATATTCTGCTCTCTTCTGTTTGCTCGTATCCATTTATATTAATGTTCTTTTATATTATAATTATCTAAAATAAAAAGGCGCTCTGTGGAGGGCTCTTTGGGGTGTTTTATGCTCTTGTATTGATTGTTCAAACTAGCAATAGGAGATGAGAAATGAAATTTATGAGGTCGTTTTAAGGCACGAAAAACGACCCTTGTAAATTTCATATTATACTACTAGAGAGAGAGAGAGAGAGAGAGAGAGAGAGAGAGAGAGAGAGAGAGAGAGAGAGAGAGAGAGAGAGCGAGAGAGAGAGAGAGAGAGAGAGAGAGAGAGAGAGAGAGCGAGAGAGAGGAGAGTGAGAGAGAGTGAGAGAGGGAGAGAGAGAGAGAGAGAGAGAGAGAGAGAGAGCGAGTGTGTGTGTGTGCGTGTGAGAGAGAGAGAGCGAGAGAGAGAGAGAGAGAGAGAGAGAGAGAGAGAGAGAGAGAGCGAGAGAGAGAGAGAGAGAGACTCTGAGAGAGAGAGAGAGAGAGCGAGAGAGTACAGTATACAGGAGTAAGCCCAGAGAAAGGCAGTACTAAAAGGTGACATGACACGATAGCAGAGTTGGGAAAAGAGGGGAACTGAGGAGGAGACATGACACGATAGCAGAGTTGGGAAAAGAGGGGACTGAGGAGGAGAGCAAGCAGGAGGAAAAGGCTGGCAAGTGCCTCCGTGTCCACTCTAAAGTGGATTCTCGAAAAGAAAAGGAAAGGGAAAGGATGCGCGAAGGGGAGTAGAGATAGGGAAAGAGGGGAAGTGACTTTCGGCAGAAAGCAAGTTGAAAGGCTAGGAAAGTGCCTTCGTGTCCACTTCGAAGTGGTGACAGGATTCTGAAATCGCACCATTGATTCAGAATTGTGTTCCATTGAATCCATGACCGAGCCCAGTGCGCTACCCCTGTAGCGAGACCACTTCTGTTGGGAATTTTGTGTTCACTGGCTTCTGGTTGTTCACTGGCTTCTGGTGGCACTAACCTTCACCCGGCCGGGACCATTTACTAATGCAGAAAAACGAAGACCTGTGGGCAGTCAACAAAGCCACATGCGTCTGCTGCTTTTTCCCGGGTCGCCATTTTGGTGCCGGATGTATTACCTTTGGTCCCCTCGCGCAACATCCGTTGTGAAACGGTTTATGGACAACGTGTTGGAAATTCAGAATCCTGCAACCACTTTTGTTGGGGGTTGAGGTGGCCTTTTCCAAATTTGTTGACTGTGCTGCCTAATTGACTTGGCAATATTATTCCAATTTCTCAAAGCAGGCCCGCTGCAGCCCTTCATTTTTCATTATGGGGTCTGACGCCTCCAAAAAAAAAGCAGCAGAGGAGCCGTCCTCACAGCCATGAATAAGGTTGGAACGCACCATTTACACTTTCTTTCTTTCTTTCCTTCCTTCCTTCTTTCCTTCTTTCCTTCTTTCTTTCTTTCTTTCTTCTTTTATTTAGAATAACGGATTATTCAAGGGAGGACCTTCTTTCTTTCTTTCTTTCTTCTTTTATTTAGAATAACGGATTATTCAAGGGAGGACCACTAAAACTTAATACTGCGAAAATCATTTTTTAAATTAACCTAGGTGGTAACCTTCAAGTACTAATAGTATGGCCTCAGAAAGAATTATGTGATTAATATGTCGATATATGCGTGTGCATTAGTTATGACTACTTGTTAGCAGATATGTTTTGACTTGTTTTCCAAAGGAAGAGATAGTCTTATTGTCCTGGATAGTCTGTGGTAGGCTACTCCATAGATAGTCTCTTTGTTGCGAGCTTTTGTCCTCATGGCTGCTATAGAGCCTATTCTGTCTACTGCTTTTTGTCGGATATCGACGTCTCTGCCCCACGACGTGGTTGTGATTATCATGTTGCGGCTTGTTCACCTGTTGCCTTGAGCAGCGGTACTTGTGGGCGAGGATGCAGACTCGATATATATATTTAGGTTGCGCAGCGATAGGATGCTTAGTAGTAGTACTCTTAGTTGTTGTCTGATCGGCGCTGTGTGGGCTCGGGGCGGCTTTGTTCTCCGCTAGCAGTCGTAGGATTTGTTTTTGTAATCTCAGCACCGGCTGCACGTGCTTGGATCCAGGATTGTCCGACCCCCATATTGTGCTTCCATAGATGAGGTGTGGGTAGACATGCGCGTAGCACAGCTGATAGTATCCGCTGAGTGTGTATTTGGTTGATGTATCGGAGAATGATTGTGAAGGGCTGTATGCGTTGTATAATATGTCTTATGTTGTTGGTATCTGAGGTTATGCTACTGTGTGATTCCAAGTAGTTTTGCGTTATGTGTTTGTTGCAGTTGGTGGTTGTGTGTTCGTACATCAATCGTAGAGGGGGGGGGGGGGGGGGGGGGGGGGGGGGGGGGGGGGGGGGGGGGGCGTTTGTGGAAGATAGTATATGTAG
>WBZZ01005215.1:52500-57500 GCA_019918135.1 Paulinella micropora
CTACCACCAAAGGGTTATGAGTTGGCGTCACAGTTTAACGCCTTGAGGCCATTGGGCTGGAACTCTGTTTAGCAAGTGTGACTAGGTTTTTTCATCGGGATTTCCCTCAAATATGTCACAGTCAACACTCCAAGGCAGATTTACTATATCTGAGGCGTACTGATGCAGCTAATGGCATATCCTCAACGGACATAAGCCTCCAATACCCTTGTTCGAGGTCCTCCACCCCCCCGTGTCAGTCTCTCGCCTGATGAATAATAATAATAATAATAATAATAATAATAATAATAATAATGGTAGTAATGATAATAAAAAGGAGAAGAGGAAGAAGAAAAAGAGCTTCGAGGGCAATCTTTCTCCTTCTTCTTGTCGTTGCTGTGTACTATGTGTGTTGTCCTTGTCGTTGTTGTTGCTGCTGTATGCTATACTGTGGCCTGACTCTCATCTGTCCGCCAGCTGCCTGACGCGAAAGATACAGACATACATACATGCATGCATGCATACATACATACATACATACATACATATATACATACATACATACATACATACATACATATAAAGGTGCCTGACTCTTCAGTTGTGATTCCCCTTAGTCTGTGTGGGCTTCCTGACAACGTGGTCAATCATATCACACACATACAACTGGTCTGTATGCATCTACTACATTTTCTGTGTGGCCTACCTGACCACATGGTAAATTATTTCACACACACACACACATTCTGCATACATGTACGTCGTTGTCCTCAAGCAATATTTGAGATAGGAGAATCCTGAATAAGTCCTTGGAAAGTTTTTCTCATCAGCTGTCTAAGAATGGCTTCAGCGTTAGCTTAGTGCAACGACTGGTGAAGAACCGTGAGAGGCAGAATTGAACATGTTTGAAGAAGGATGAGAGGCAACATCTATCATCTTTGAAAAACGATGAAACGCAACATCTATCATCTTTGAAGAAGGATGAGAGGCAACTTCTATCATCTTTGAAGAAGGATGAGAGGCAACATCTATCATCTTTGAAGAAGGATGAAACGCAACATCTATCATTGAGCATCGTTGAAGAAGGATGAGAGGCAACATCTATCATCTTTGAAGAAGGATGAGAGGCAACATCTATCATTATATGAGCATCGTTGAAGAAGGATGAGAGGCAACATGTATCATCTTTGAAAAACGATGAAATGCAACATGTATCATCTTTGAAGAAGGATGAGAGGCAACGTCTATCATCTTTGAAGAAGGATGAAACGCAACATCTATCATTGAGCATCGTTGAAGAAGGATGAGACGCAACATGTATCATCTTTGAAGAAGGATGAGAGGCAATATCTATCATCTTTGAAGAAGGATGAGAGGCAACGTCTATCTTCTTTGAAGAAGGATGGGAGGCAACATCTATCATCTTTGAAGAAGGATGAGAGGCAACATCTATCATCTTTGAAGAAGATGAGAGGCAACATCTATCATCTTCGGTCTCATTGATCTCGGTCAATATTTGAGATAGGAGAATCCTGAACGAGTCCTTGGAAAGTTCTTCTCATCAGCTGTCTAACAATTTCTTCAGCGTTAGCTTAGTGCAACGACTGGTGAAGAGCGATTCGATCAAAGCTTTAGTAGTCGCCCTCTTTTCTGCACCCCAGTCGGAATAAATCATGGCTTGTGCGAGCCAAGAGGAGTTGGGAGCTCATATTTGCAGGGTGGTTGGCCCCAGACTCGATGTTGATGCTTATGTGATTTTGGGTGTGTGTGTGTGTCTGTGTGTGTGTGTGTGTGTGTGTGTGGCTGTGTGTGTGTGTGTGTGTGTGTGTGTGTGGCTGTGTGTGTGTTGTTGTGGAATTCGCTCAAGCATTTTCGTTAGGGGAGTGTCCTGAATACCAAAATTGCTTGTTTTTTTTTTGCCCCCGTTTCCCGATGGAATGAATGTGGTGTGATACACAGGTGCCTCGTAAGTCTCGTTCAAACAACGTACTGCGCATCAGCCGCCCAGACGTATGTATGTATGTATGTATGTATGTATGTATGTATGTATGTATGCATGCATCCATGCATGCATGCATGAATGTATGTATGTACATATGTATGTATGTATGTATGTATGTATGTATGTATGTATGTATGTACGTACGTACGTACGTACGTTACGTACGTACGTACGTACGTACGTCGTACGTAACGTACGTACATAATGTACGTACATAACGTACGTACCTTACGTACCTTACGTACGTACGTACGTTACGTACGTTATGTACGTTACGTTACGTATGTATGTATGTATGTATGTATGTATGTATGTATGTATGGTATGTATGTATGTATGTATGTATGTATGTATGGTATGTATGTATGTATGTATGTATGTAGGTATGTATGTATGTATGTATGTATGTATGTATGTATGTATGTATGTATGTATGTATGTATGCATGCATGCATGTATGTATGCATGCATGCATGCATGCATGTATGTATGTATGTGTGTATGTATGTATGTATTGCTATGTATGTCTGTATTGTACCAGTATGTATTGCTATGTATGTATTACTATGTGAGTATATATGTATTCTATGTATGTATTACTACCTACTGCTATGTATGTATCTATCTAGACGCTGGAGGATGTGCCAGATGCACCCGGGCTCGGCACTGCGCTGGAAAAATGGTGATTTCAGATTACCACTAACGACATAATATTGTCAAGTGGCAAAGTAAACCAACTGACGACTTGGAACTCATCGTTCTCGATCAATGTTCAACTGGAGATACGAAAAGGCTGAGGGCATCGTCCGCCAACGATAGAAATGCCACGACAATGCTGAAGACATCATTTGAAGCTCTTTGAAAGCTCTTTGATAAGCCTTTGGCATGAGCTCTCAATTGATCTCTTGAGAAATGTCGGTGTAACATTTTTATTGATGGCGAACCATGAGATGAAAGTTGGATTGTTTTACCCTCACTTGAATCATCCTCAGTAATAGAGTGTATTACTGCGGACGCTCAGGTGGCCAAACATCCAGAACTCATCTTTCTCACTCAATATTTGAGGTACAAAAATTCGGAGCCTGTCGTTCGAAAGCTATTGTCCTAAGCTTTCAAACGATGGAATTAGCAGGTACATGCCACCAAGGTTGATAAAGAGCAATAAGATCAAAGTTTGATAGTTTGCCACTTGGCATTGTCTGCAGTAATAATATTGTTGCTGACGACCTTCAAATGGCAAAATCGACCAACTTTGACTCATTTTTCTACATCAATATTTGAGATACTGTGACGACAATCCTGAATACATCATTTAAAAGCCCTTGTCTTGAGCTTTTAAGTGGTGCCTTCAGACTTGTCTCTACTAGTGACCGAGAAAGCTGAGCTCAAAATCAAGTTTGCTATTTGATATATATGATATATTCACTGTCTTGAATTCATAGACTCAGTCGCGAGTGCATAATCATGCTATGCCAACAGTGTAACCTATTAAGCTTACCATACTATTTTTTATATTTAATTAATATTGTAATTAAAATTTTCTTGATTCATAGCCCACTTCAGTACAATATTGTATTTCTAATCATCCGCATCATCTGATAGTGGCAGACTGTTATTAATATTAATACTGTGGCAAATCATGATTCGAGTCAAGTGAACGTTCGTAAAAGCCTGTTGTTACAGTGACTCAATATCTAATAATATAACAACTACTGATCTAACTACTTGTAGAATGAGGAATACCTAGTAACGTAGACGGGACTCCGTACTCTCCAAGCCAACGATAACCGACAGACCGGAACATCGGGTAATGCCATTATATACCGGGTGGGCCGGCATAATCCCCTCTCCCCCTCGAGCGAGCCCTCGTCAGTGTGCGCGAGAAGTCGAGGTAAAACCCGCCGCACCAAACCGGGATAGAATTCGAAAAATTAATTTCACTAGTGATGGCCCGGTCTGTGACTTGACCTTATTCCCTCGGATAAATTTGTATTCCCGTGTTGTCACTGTCCCGGCTAAACTCACTCATCGCCTGTCCTCCCATATAGTGTGGGTCTATACTACCCCCCGGATAGTTATTGATAAATTCCATTTTTGCCTTACTGCAATTCAATGATTCCGCCTTGTTCCCCGTTCCGCCCCTTTCAGCCGCACCCAAGAAGCTTTTCCTCGAATCATTGCACTTCGTGTAAAAGCCGCCACTTCATGGCTGAGACGATTGGCTATCCCGTGTTTCCACTTTACACCGATTTTACATACGCACTCTTGTGTAAAATCGCGTATTCGTGAAAAACAAAATATCACTGTCAAATTGCCGAACCCCGGCATCCCCCCTGTTTTGTTTGCCTCCGTCTGTGACATATTAATATCAGTCAGCCTAAGTTGACTCATGAATTTTTTTTTTTTTTTTTTTTTTTTTTTTTACTCCAATTCACCAATCCATCTCCAGCCTGCTGCCGTCCCCTCGAGACAAGAAAATTGCCAACTGCTCTCTTGGGAATTTAAAAAATGACGATCCGTATCACTCCATCCCCTTTGAAACAAGAAAATTGCCAACGAATCTCTTGGGAATTTGAAAAGTGACAATGGTTATCCAATCCATCCACTTGAAACAAGAAAATTGCCAACGAATCTCTTGGGAATTTGAAAAATGACAATGGTTATCCAATCCATCCACTTGAAACAAGAAAATTGCCAACGAATCTCTTGGGAATTTAAAAATGACAATAGTTATCCAATCCATCCACTTGAAACAAAAAAATTGCCAACGAATCTCTTGGGGATTTGAAAAATGACAATGGTTATCCAATCCATCCACTTGAAACAAGAAATTGCCAACGAATCTCTTGAGAATTTGAAAAGTGACAATGGTTATCCAATAAGCACTCTATAACAATTAAGGCCCCAGGTGACGCTGTAGTCCCGGCGTGTAGCCCAGGAGTGATTCAAGACGTCGTTAAGGGAAGGCCCCCCCGCCAAGCCTTTGATATCCACCACCGTCCCCCCGGCGCCAGCACTC
>WBZZ01005215.1:62500-90000 GCA_019918135.1 Paulinella micropora
TACTCCACCGCTACTGCTAATGAACGATACGACCACTATTTAAAAAAGAAAAGTTTTAATTCATTTCAACTCCGCCAATACGATACTGTATTTATTGATGCTCTGAACGAGTTCAACATAAACAACATTGAAGCGAGCGAGAATGGATATGAAAGAAACATAAGATATGTGGAAATAACCATAGTTCAAGAAAACGGCGGAGGGTGCTATGAAGGAGTGAGAGATAAAAGAACTAAGGTTGAAGAAGGAGTAAGAATATCTCCACCAAGCAAAAACAACAACTGCTTATTCTTCTTGTGTAAGGATATTCTAAATATTCATCCGATGAACAAGAACCGCTGTAATATCGTCCGAGCTGAATTCAACCTTCCACCAAACTCGCCAATACCATTTTCAATAGCGGTTGAAATATTGAAAAAATATGTTAAGGAAGGGAAAACTTATGAAATAACTGACCATATTATGAAGCAGACATATAGCACAAACGAAGAAGGGCAAGAACCCGACAAACTAATCTTTTTGGAGAATAACCACTATTACGGATTAGTTAAGCAGTTTAAGAAGAGATGCGAGGACTGTCTGCGACCATATTTGAACAAACATAAATGTAATCTCAACAGGAAAAAATTTGCGGACATTATGTTGAAGAAGAATGGCAAAAGACACTTAATAACTAAGTTCCGCACGGAAGAAAAAATAAATAACGACCAAATTCTACATTACGATTTGGAAACATTTAGAAATACAAAAATCGCTGGCGGCTACGATATCCACGACTGCTACATAGTCGGATATACTCAGGGGTCTGAGGGTTTCAAATACATAGCTGGTAAAGATTGTATCAGTCAATTCGTAGACCTACTAATAGAGCGAGGCGAGAAGACAAAAGCAGGATGGGTGCCGAAATGTAAAAATGACAAACCGCCAGTTCTATATGTTAATGGTTTTAACGGAGCAAACTTTGACCACTACTTCATACACCAAGAATTAATTAAAAGGGGTATTAAGATTAAGTCTTCAAAAATCAATAACGGCTCTATTATCTGCTTAGAGTTTGAAAATGTTAAGATGTGGGATATGTGTAAGCATACACAAGGAAGTCTTAAAGCAAATCTTGAAAGTATGGGGTGTGAAATCCTTAAAGGCGACTTTGACCACAACCGGGCCAAAATGTGGGAGGATATGGACGACAAGACGAGGCAGGACTGTCTGGCTTATCTTAAAAACGATGTTATGGGTTTGAAAGAATTATACGATAAGTTAAACACAACGATATTTACAACTCATAAAGTCAATCTAACTTCATACATCTCAACTTCAAGTCTCGCTTTCAACATATGGAAGAAATATGTAGACGGTAAATATGAGGTGAGACTTCCAACGGTGGAGCAGGAAAGAGCATTTAGAAAAGCCATTATCGGCGGAAGGACTTACCCATCTAAGAGGCGGTTCATTTCTAAGCAGTATGAAAGATATTTGAAAAAAGAGATTACCTTTGACGAAATAATAGACTACCTCGTTGATGCGGATGTCGTATCTCTATATCCAACAGCGATGTTATTAGCTTTTATGGTTGGCGACATACTGGAAACAATCGGACCATTTGACCCGCGAAACCTTCAAATCGGTATTTATAACCTTGACTACATCTCACCCAAAAACATATTACATTCAAGGATTGGACAGCGAGACAAAATGGGCTCCCTTAAATGGCGGCTAGAAGATATGAAGGACCAATGGCTGACGAGTGTAGATATTGAGGATATGGTAGCCGAAGGATACGAAGTCCGCATTCATAAAGGATACTACACCGCCAAATCGGAATGTGTCTTTAAACAATACATAGACGATATGTTTAAGGCGAAGGAAAATGCTGAGAAAGGAAGCCCGCAATATCTGCTCGCCAAATTGTTTATGAATAGTCTATACGGTAAGATGATACAGAGACCGATACCTTCAATAACAACATATATACAAACTAATGAAGATTACTGGAAATTCTGGAATAGCAATCAAATAACTGACATTGTCAAATTTACGGACCAACAAGGAAAAGATTTATGGCACATATCGGGCCTTCCCCGCAATCCAATCTTATTAGAAAGTAGCATAACCAAACCTTCACACTATGGGGCATTCATTCTAGCATATAGCCGTCGCATTATGTTCAACTATATTAAGGAAGCAAACCCGAACAGAACCATTGAAGACGACTTTTACTACACCGACACAGACAGCTTACAAATCCACGCGAGATGTGCCAAGTATGTAAAGAATATGGGTAATAAGAAACTAGGTGGTATTGGAGACGATTTAGGCGATGGTTGTAAGATTATAAAAGGTGTGTGGATAGCACCGAAACTATATATGTTAGAATTCACGACAAAGGATGCCTTTACGGAAGGAATGACCAAGAACGACTTAAAGCATATTTCAAAAGGGGTTAAAATAGTGTCTGAAAACGGAGTTAAAAGATATTTCCATTTTAGGGGTAAAGGCTTAGATGCTAATCAGCTAAACTATGACACATTTGATAAGATGGACAAAGGCGGGTCAGTTGAAAATGTAAAGGATTTCCAAATGAAAAAATACACATTGATAGAAACAGCAAACAACAACAAGTCCCACATTTTAGCATTCTACATATGACGAATGTTAAAAAACAAGTTAATGAGAATAAATGGGCGGGCCGTAAGTTCATTAACGATAATGACAGCATCCCACTCGGCTTCCACATTCGCGGTTGAATTATAGGTAAATTTTTTTGGCTCCTTTCCCTTTGAAGCTCCTGATTGTATGAATTCCTTTTTTTGGTTTCACTAACTTAGTATTTACAGCCGTAGCACCCATTAACGATACTGGGTCAAATGCGGTTCGGTAGTTCGTGGTTAGCTTCGCCGTCTTAGCCCTTTTCCCTTTTGGATTAATTTTAACGGCTACTCGGTCAATTGCTCCTTCAATTAGGTCCTTAGTGCTACTGCCTTTATTGTATGTGGTCGCCCTTACCCCAGTCTGTCTGCTCAGGTCTTTCGCAATCGTTCCTCCAAGACTATGACCCGTTAGCTCTACATTATCCTTACCATATTTTTTTATAACCTCATCAACCAACTTCTGCTCTTCTTTATATCTCGGTGTTCTTTTTAACACTCCCTTTACCAGCGCGACATCGGTGAGTAAGTCCCGCTTATCTACTGAACCTCTAAATGCTACAATAGCTTTGCCATCTTTTTCATACACCGTTGACTTTTCTTTGCTGGCAACTGGCTTCCAACCGTCCGCACCTTTTCTATCCGACGAGGACGAATAGACATCCTCTGACAACTCCGCATTGCCTCCCTTCTGTTTTCTGTATGCCTTACCAGCTTTTTTCAATGCCTCCTTGTAGCTTATGTTATGCTTAGCAGAGTAAGCCTTTACGAAGGCAATCCACTCGGTCATTATATATTAATTATTTAATTTTTTTAATTTTTTTCCTCCCTACTATATACACCCTACTATGACCACCCTTACAAGACTGTGCGAGAAGTTCCAAAAACTTTCTATTGAAGGCGAAAAAAAATCCTTCTCGTTGGAAGATGTCCAAAAGGTAATCCACGACGAAATAAAAGCGATTGAAGAAATGAGAAATGCTCAACCCAAAGACACATTTCATTTTGGGAAATACAAGGGCAAAAAAATAGAAGACATCGCAAAGATTGATAAGCCATATATTGAATGGTTAGTTCGTCAGCCGTGGTGTCGTAATAAAGATGAATTGAAAAAGTATTTGTAGGGGCTGAAACTTTTTAAAAAAGTTTCACAAAACTTGGGTTTGTAAGGGCTTGCCCTTACAGCCCCTACGACCCCGCCGTTGGGTATTTGTTTTTTTTTGCTTTATTGGTTGGGGGTTGTAGGGGGCGAAGACCCCTACTGGTCTTCTAAGAAATTAACGATAACACTCACATTTCCTCCATTATTAACAGTCGCGACAGACTTTTGTAAAAATGTTAGATTTTCACCAGGAGAGAGTTGTATGTCATAAGTTCGCAGGTCAATAAGCTGGCTAGAAGTAGCATTAACATACAGTTTTAGAATGACATCCGTTATAGTGGCACCACCAAGAGCAGTCGCAGCGGTGTCCTTTGATACCATTGAAGTTTTGGCATCAATATCAGCAAAGTTCTCCGCCGTAAGTGCTCCTGTCGTTTTTACAATTCGCACTATATTAACTTTGGCATCCTCGTTTGATATGCTCACGAGAGTTGGGTAAACAATTGAATAATTTGTCGCACCACCATCAAAAGTTGTTTTATTTTTTATGCTAAGAATTGGGCTTTCAGTAGTGCTCGCCTTTTCATCTCCTTCCGCTTCGTTGGATATACTTGTATTAATAGTGTTAGGTCCCTCAATAAACATACTACAACTGGCTGTTTTCAAACTTTGTATTCCAGTTCCACCATTATTAAACATTCGTGCCACAAATGGGAGAGTTGTATTACGAAGATTGACACCAGTGTTGGCATTCGCATACTTAATCATATGGACTTGTTGGAATGCGCCCGTCGTGGGGTTTTCAATTGAAAACTTAATAGCGCCAAAGCCCAAATATTGGAATTGAATTTGAAATACATTCCCTTTGGTCCAATCCATATTAGGCATATCTCCTGTGCCATTACACGGGTCATTCCAAGTCGCTTGCGAAACCAATGTAGGCACTCCTGCTTTGGTGTGGAGAATATTCATTCCGTCATTTTTAGTCTTGTAAAAATAGAAACCATTATCTAATACACTATCACCAATGCCAATAAATGAATAGTAGTCCTTGGTTTCGTCCGTAGTCCATAAGGCAGTGAAGCGACACATAACTCCCATCCCTGTTCTGTATTTTATTCTTTTTTTGCTTACCATTATGGCATCGGCAGTAGCATCTGCGGTTGTTTTTAATTCAGCCATATTAGCATTAAATGAAACGGTCGCCTTCGTTTCTGTTTTCGTCCATATCCGTGTATTAATGGTGTATGGAAAGATTTCCTGTAATACTGGTGTTAATGAACTGGTTAATGCTTCACCAAAGGCGGTTTTCATATTGTTGGTTTCAACGTGCCCATCATACCCGACCTTGACATTTACGAAATCTCCGTCAGGATTTTGGGCGATTAAATTTCTCTGATGAGTGGTCATAGTTCGTACGATTTACAATCGTAGATTGTATATTATTAAAAAAATAAATCTAAATTTTAAATATTACTTCAGTAGGGGCAAGCCCCTACAACCCCGAGGGGGTTTGAAAGGGGTTTCCCCTTTCAGGTTCTAGTAATGGTGCCATTCTTAACATTTACTTCTTGCTGAGTTACGACAAATGTGTAATGATTGGACGCAATATTCGCAGTGGTTGCGATAAACTCCCATCGTCGCTCGGTGTCTAGGGATAGTCCGCTGATTTCGTTTTGGTCCTTGCTCCACAGTGGGCGAGTATTGTCAAAGCTATCGCACCAAACCCAGTTATACTGATAAACATTGCTATTCATCAAAGAAGAGCCTTCCAACTTCGGTTTAAGATACATATAGTCTTCTAGTTTTCCAGTTTGACAATCAACATTGAATTCTTGAAGTCGTGCTCCGTCTAGTGTGGTATAAAAAGTTTGGACCTTTGAGCCGAGCAGGTTGCTATTGTCGTAAGCAGTGTTCTTATTTTCAGTCGTATTGAAAACAGAGTGATAAATTTTCTTAATTCGCCGTCCGTGGCCTCTGTCAAATCTAAGGATAACATTTTGAGAAGTTGAAGCCACTCCGACGGTATTTTTATACAAATAAGAATAATCAATGTTGAAGCTCATACCTTCGGGGCTCATAATCTTCTGTTGAATTGATTGAATTACATCAGGATTGGTTTCAACAGCTAAGAACAGGCTTAGATTAGTAATACTAACATTTAAATCAGCTGCCGCGACCGTGCCTCCACCAGTAGAAAGAGGGTCATCGTTGTAATAAAAGATTTTTGGTGTCTGTTGCCAAACAATCCGCATAGTCAAAATTTCTGGAAACATAATAGTTTTATCCAGAGCAAAAATAGTATTGTAAAGTATTCCAAGATTAATCTTAACATTAATACTTGGGTCGGCAGTATTAATAGCTCCTCCTGAGAAATACTTAGCCTCGCTATGTGCTACATTGACAACACTAAGAGTGCCAGTTGCTGCTGCTATTAAAGTATCATCGTGTCTGCGAGCATTGGTTGTTGGTTGAGTTAAGTAAGCCCGCATCTTAGCTTGGTATGAAGCCATAACTTCGGTAATACGAGTAGTAATTGCCGCCGATCGGTCACCAGTGCTAGTATCACCGACAGCGGTCAAAGCCGTTCCGTCTGCTTTTAGAGCGATAGCATCAAGCAAGCTAACTTTTCTTTCAGTTGCCGCGGTGTTACTAAAACCCGCCCCGTTTGTTGTATTGTTCTTTTGAAGCATACAACCAGCACCAGATTTGTTGTCGTGGTTTTCCAAAGCTAGTAAATCATCAATGGAGGTTTCGGGTTTCCAAATCATCTTGGTGATATTTCCGACTTCGTTAATGTCGCAAAGATAAACACCACCTCTGGTAATCAATTGAATTTGTCTGATTGGTGCCAAGCAATCCATAAAGCATTTATTGTAGTTAGCCGCCTTCGCATCTGGGGTATAAGTAAAACTCAAAACAGAGCGAGCCAAGTTAAACGGACGGCTAATAAGGTCAAAGTTGCTTTCCTGTCCTCCCGCGGTAGAAACAGTGATATTAACAGAACCCTCACGAGGGGTAAGCTTATTCAAGCGATAAGAAGCACTGATGTAGTCAGTCCTGCTAAAATCTAGTTCGCCTCCGTGTTGTGTAGGCATTTTGTGTAAGTGCTTTTTTCCAAAAACCACTTACGAACTCAAAAACGATTTGTAAAAGGTTCCTATATTAATCCCCCAAAAAAATAAATAATTCTAAAATTAATTATCGGCTTTTTAACAAATTAAAGAACGATGTAAATAAATTAAAATAATTCGTTTCGCGGTAAATCAACAATGTCATTACAATACCTAACCCGTTGAGATTAACTGGTTGGTCGTTTTCGTCAGTCAAGTAAAACCGATACAAATTGCTTGAACTAGTAGATAGTCGTTTGCCGTATTCACTACCAGAGCCGTCATAGATAACAGAGCCGAACGGGATTTCATTCGCGGTATATATTTCCTGTAATACGTGATTATCGCCTTCCCCAACGAGGTCTGATTGAAGATACAAAGTTTTTTCGCCAGTCAAGATTATGACATTCGGCGACCTAATAGTATTATTAGCAAAGAAATATGTTGAGTCGCGGTCAAAACCCATTACTTCGTGGATGCGAGTTTCGGTGTCAAATATAAACCGCGGTTGAATTCCTCCATTGTTAGCTACGGTAAATAATAGCTTGCCGTCTTCTGGGTCAGTATTCGTATTGTTGCTCGTGACTGTGTATGTGTAGTCATTGGGGCTATCTGCGGTTAGCACCTCGGCCAGTTTATTTTTTAAGTTGTTCATTGTGTAGTTTCCCTCGGGTATCGTAATCAGAGCCTCAAATCCATCTTCACTCAGAGTAAAAGTATTATAAGGACTTGCCACAGAGTAATACGACTTCGGTACATAGATATGAAGAATTTTACAGTGTGTCGGGTTGTCTAGCGATTTCATATCAATGGCGTGAGTGAAATCACTGTCTGTGCCGTTTATCCTATTTTTACTGTTGACATAGTAAATATTACTACTTCGCCCACCTCTATATTCCATTGTAGGGACACCCTACGACCCGACTTTTTGGATATATAATAGAAAATATATTTTTTTGTTTTTTAATTACTTCAAACCACTTGTGGGGGTGCGGGGGCTTGCCCCTGCTAAATGAAAGTGTCAAAGCCATAGCCGTTCTGGACTTTCAACTCATCGGCTTCTTTTTCTTTTAAGTCTGTCCAACCGCTGGCAAATTTAAAGCGGTTCCCTTTCGCTCGTTCAAGTAAAAACCTAATACTATGCCACCCGCAGGTATCTGTTGTATCACTTTGGTTTTTGACTTGATTAACCTTCATAAGCAGGTATGTGTTCGGCTTACTCTTTTCAATAAGCTGTTTCATTTGGTGAAGAAATAGCTCAGTCGGCTTATACAGTGCGAGAGGGTCGTAGATTTCAATAGTGTCGTCTTTAATGGTATCAATCCAAACAGCAATCCAATGTGAGCCTGGTTGGCTAGACTTATCCAAGTTCATTATAAAGCCATACTTCTTTCTTTTTTCTGGTTTCAGTTTGTTTATTTCGTCGCTCGCCACAGTCCCCAAATACCATTCGTGCTTTTTCATAATGTTGTCTATTTCATCCGTCATTAGCCCTCTGTAGGGGCTTCCAGCCCCTACGACCCCTGGATTTATATCTTTCTCATTTTGTGTTTGTGATTGAATGGTGTCTACCTCGGCGGTGGGGTTTGGTTGCTCTTCTGTTAGTGCTGGTTGAATGGTGTCTACCTCGGCGGTGGGGGTGCGGGGGCTTGCCCCTGCTGGTGGTTGCTCTTCTGTTGGTGTTGTTTGTTGCTCTTCTGTTGGCTGTTCTTCGGTTGGTTGAATACCGAGATTATTTGAAACTTGATTTTTAATGTTTGGGTCGCTTCTCATTTCAGATACTAAGCTACTTACATAATCCTTCTTCTTCATTTTTTTTCTGTATTTGCCCTTCTTCAAATATTTCTTAATTTTTGCTATCGTTAAAAGTTTGTGGATTAATTCCTCCATTGTTTTCGCACCTGCACCAGCTTGGTTTATTCCCAAATAATCGGCGAGTTTCTTTCTCATTTCATTCTGGTCTATTCCTAAATCAATACCTTCATCTACTATAACTTGTGCCATACCCGCTGTCGTGTGTTTTCCTTTAACTTTTTTTGGTGGTGGTTTGCCCCGAGCTTTCATTTCTTTTTCCAAAGCAGGGCCCAAAGTTTTGGGTATATCCAATTTTGGATACTTGTAATCATTTCTTAAACCTGCGGATATGTATGATATTTTGTCTTTAATTTCAAAGTGTTTCGCTTTGGCCTCCGCTAGTTTTTTTTCTTGTTCTAATTCTTTTTTGTATTGTTCAGCCAGTTCTTTCTGCTCATCTGCTGATTGGGCATCGGCTATCGCTTTCTCTATTCCTGTGCCAAGTTTGATAAATTCTGTTTTGCTCAAACCTTTAATAAATTTAGTTGTAAAGCCCGCTTTCTTCATTAATTCAATGTATTTTTCTTTTAATTCCTTTTCAGCCTTTTTCTCTTCTTTTGTTTTCAATGGCATCTGCTTTTCTTCTGGTGCTTGTGGTGGTGCTTGTTTGTGGTCCTAATTGTGGTGCTTGTGGTGGTCCTAGTTGTGGTGCTTGTGGTGGTGCTTGTGGTGGTCCTAGTTGTGGTGCTTGTGGTGGTGCTTGTGGTGGTGCTTGTATGTATTGAGGTTGGAAAGGCGGTAATAACATCAAATTGTTTTTTCTATCTTGTTCAAATTTTACATCCTCTATAAGTTTTTGCTCTCTGTTCGCCTCCCTTATGAGGTCTTCTTGTCTTTCTTTAATGTCGGCATTCTCCTTCCTCTCCATTCTTTTCTTCTCATCTTCTGCCTGTTCTCTTAACTTCTTTTCCTTTTCTTCCTGCTCGTGTATTAGTTCATATTTTTTCAGCAGGTTGTTTTGTATCTGGTTGCGGTTCTCGTGTTCAAGGCGATTGAATTCGGACTTAACTATTCGCTCCTTCGTCTTTCGTGTTTTCTTCGTTTTATTGTCCCCTTTCATATATTTCAAAAACAGTTTAACGATTTGAAGTGTTGAAAGGTCATTCGTTTTCTCACCAAAGTTGAGATATGCTCGTCTGCCTTTCACTTTGATATATGGTCGGCCATCTTTTGTTCTGTATATCCTCGGGGGCCGTTGTTTGAGTTTCTTCTTTGGCTTCTTTACAACCATTGTATATGTTAGAGAAAAAAATTAATATAAGATTTTACATTCGTAGGGGCAAGCCCCTACAACCCCACGGGGGTTTGAAAGGGGTTTCCCCTTTCTACCGAAATTAACGGCTCCACCCCGTTGCTTCCCGTATCCTTGCTTAGCCGCAGCCTTTGCTACACGGTCCGCATAAGGCACTCCGACATCGCTAAGAAAAGTAGCACCTCTTGAAATCAATTGGTTCTTCTTGATAAACCTATTAGCATCCAATATGGCTTGTCCGACTTTTTTCCAGTTGACCTTCCCTCCTGTTTGTTTCTTTTTTGATTTTCTTTTCCCTCCCGCTTGTGGCATACTTACAGGGCTTGGATTGTAGCTGATATTGTATCCCGATGGTTGTGAAATAATCACTGGTGATGTTGGCATCTATATTGTATAGAAAAAAATAATTAATTTATAAAAAAAATAACGAGTTATTTTTTGTTATAACACTTGTGTTAATAAATTAAGTAAAACGAATATTGAAGTTCTTTCGTAATTCATCCGATACCGCATCCACATACAAAAAGTTAAACCTCTCTTTCGTCGCCTCGTGATATCTGTTTAGGAAGTAATCAAACTCATATCCAAGGTCTAAATGTTTATATACAAGTTCCATTTTATCCACACTTTGACCTGGAAAGATTAAAATGTAGTCTAATTGTTTTATCGCCTCAGGTCTAAGGTCTTGTAGATATTGCGAGCTCATAATCACCTTTGACTTGTAGTGTCTATTTTTCTTTAACAGGTCGCTAACGGACTTATCCCTCAACCCACTACCTAAATCGTCTAGCACGAACACGACTTCTGGTGTTATGTATTTGCTCGGTCTTTCAACTTTTTCCCCTCCCTCCTGCTTCTTCTTTTCCTCTTTTCCAAAATAAAGAAACTTCGGCTTCGGTTCTTCTTTACCATCCTGAACAATCTCGCCTTCTTCTTGCTCCTCGTCGGGTTTGTTGAGCTTGTCCAATTCGTAATCAATCACAGACAGTCCATCCGTTTTCAAATATGTGTATATAGCCATTGGATTGCCTTTCTTCTTGAAGTGCTTAACCATTTCTTTGTAAATGTGGTCTTTATGTATTGTTGAAGCAATAATAACAATACGGGTCTTTTTGTCGGCCGTCCTTTTCAGGATTTCAAACAGTGCCGTTGTCTTGCCACTCTTCTTGCGAGCGAGAAGAAAAATATTGGCATACGGTTCATCAAACAACTTATATCCTTTTGCCAACTTGTCGCCATCTCCGTTTTGCTTGACTGGTCTAACTCGTATATCGTTAATTTTTTCCATCACTCTATATTTTTATTATGCGAGAAATAGTTATGAATTTTTAATTCATACATCTACCGATGTAGTCGGTAACATTGTTGCTACGCAACGAATTCTAAACAAATAACAATTCTTCCAGCTAGCAGGTCAGTCTCAATATTGCCATTGTCTGTTTTAAGCACTCTAAAACTATATTGTCCGTCGGTCCAATTAATAATACCTAAATTGTAGCTAAGATTGGAAATGTTTGCCGTGGTGCTGTCTGCGAATGTTCCGATAATGCCGATGCGGTCCATATAAAGGATTTTTGTTTTCGTTTCAGTCAAGTCATTATAATAGTGGATAAACTTAACATTCATTCTTGTTGGTGTAAAGTTCATTTGAATGTTTTTGTCAAATGTCTTACTTCCATTGACCCCGCCTGGAAAATCATTACTCAGAAAAATAATCTTTTGGTATTTATAGTCTGCCATTGCGATGCCCTCTATATTACTGCTTATAAACTTTTTATTAATTAATATTTCTGCTCGGACCGCTTGTGATTTCTATTCACGAGTTAGCGATAAAAAAAATGAAAGTTGTGTGTGGTGTATAAAACAAGGATGTGTGTATAAGCCTTTTAGTGATTGGTGTGTTAGTTTTGATGAAGCTATTCCGCTAATCTGCTCAAATGATGCTTCGTGGTATAAAGTCTATCTATATGAATGCTCACTTCTTACTTGAAGATGGGCTAGGAAGGCAGATGCCTATTAATAGTGTTAAAATACCTACATATGTGTTAGCAACCTCGCACGGTAAGTTCTTTTCAGATAGCCTTACAATACAAAGGGTGATGATGGCGATAATGATACCCATTTGAAACAAGTATTTGATAAGTCGGCTGTCGGTTTTTCGCTTAGTCAAACAGCAATCCCAGCTGTCCTCGTATTCGTGGTCTAATTTTTTTTCTTCCTGCTTAATTTGGACATCTAGCACACGGTTCTTTAACTCTGGTGTGAGTTCGCCTCCATCTACTTCTATGATTGGTGGTGGGTGTAATCTAGGGTGCATTGGAAAATACTTCTGCTCTGATTTCTGCTAATTGGTTTGCTTGGTCTTGTAATATATTAAGTAAAGTTTTATTTTCTTTTTCTAAATTATTGATTACATCAATAGATGTATCTACTCTTTCCGTTAAATGTTGAAAAGCACTGACCAATACAGGTATAAAATCTGTATATGTTATGCCTTCAAGGTAGCCGTCTCCATCCTCTGCTTTCATTCCACTTTCAGATACAAATTCAGGAAATACTTTTTTGACTTCGTCCGCAATAAATCCGTGGCCTTTTTTTTCTTTCTTCTCATCTGATTTCCAATAATAAGAACAACAATTTATTTTCATTAGTTTCTCGCAACAATCCCCGCAGTCTAATGTTTTAATATCTGATTTTAATCTCCTGTCAGAGGAGTTTGTCCAAGCACCATTTAGCGGGATATAATTATAACTGCCTGACGGCTCGCCAGTGGTAGAGTTTGAAGTAGTCCAAGCATGAAGCAAACCAGTAGAAGAAACAATTACACCATAATTCGTATATCCTCCCGATTTAAAAAATAGTTGCGGGTCATTAGTAGAAGCGGGTCTTTTTCGTATTAATAAATTACCGCTGGATGCTGTTGGTAAAACTAACTCTCCCGACGTATTAATATTAATCGCCTCAGTGTAAGATATATTGTTTCCAACCGCTGTTCCTGAATTATAATAAAAAGCGAGTTTTCCACCTTTTTGAATTAGAAAGTTTGAACCGCTGTGGCTTGATTTCCAGTTCGTGCCATCAAAATAAGCATCAAAACTTAAATTGACATTGTCGTGCGACCAGTTTAGTTGTTGAAAAACTGGATAGGCATCGGTTGAAGTTATTGCCTGTATATGTGGTCCTGCTACATTACTCGCCGTCCCGTATATTTCTAAACCACCTGTCGCTCCCACTCCTTTCGTTGAGTTGCCTATGATTATCGGTTTGCCTGATGCTGTTGTTATTTTATCGCTCGTTGTTAATGTTGTTGTTGATACACCCGCACTAGCCGTTATTAACCCTTTTGTCCATAAAGTGCCGTTTGCCCCGTTTAATGACATTAACAATTGTTCGGAAGAGTTCTCCCATATAAAACCATCGGTTGAAGCATTGCTCACTCTAAATCTAACAGCAAAGGAAGTGAAATCATTGCCTGCAACGGCAGACCCTCCCGCTAGACTTCTGGTATTTGTGGCTCCCCCATTTGAAGCCATATAAATGCCATAACTGGTGTTACCAGTGTCCCACAAAAATATTCCTCTCGTATTACCTCCATTAGTATTTCCTTGTATAACTATGCTAGAACCTCCTGTTGCTGTTAGTAGACCACTTGCAGTTAATGTTGTTGTTGATATACCCGCATTTGCCGTTATTAATCCACTCGCGGTTGCCGTTGTTGTTGATATACCCGCGGTCGCCGTTAATGTAGTTCCTGTTATTGTTCCACCGCTTGTTATGTTGTTGCTGTTCATATCCAAAGCACCATAAAACCGCATTCCCCCAGCATTGTTAAAACGGACAATGTCGGACGAAGCACTTTTATTATCCAAAAGTTTTGAAATATAAAGTCCCGCCCCTTTTACATCAGATGCTACATTCGTAAATACATAACCTCGTTGGTTTGCGGTTCCGCTTGTAGCAGTATTTAAAGTGTATAAGAAAGACTGCCAATCACCAGTCGTCTGTGAAAAGAATATATCACCTCCATTTTGGTTTAATATCCTCGCCCCATTATATGTTATATTTCCACCATTAATGATATCCACATTATTAAAATCGGCTTGGCTTAATAAGGTCAGTGCTTTTACATCATTTCTTGTTCCATTAAATATCTTAATTCCTGTTATGGTTTGGTCGCCTGTTAGTTTTACATTTTGCCCGTCCAATGTGTCCGCATATCCTTTTGTTGCTCCGTCCGTTGATAATGTCGGAGTTCCAAGGTTGGCTATTTTGCTACTATTACAATCTAACCCCGAAGCATTTACCCAACCGACAATCGTCCCGTCAATAATAAAACTTATTTTTTTGGCAGAAATTTCAAAGTTGTAATATGTTGCAGTTTTCATATCCAAACTAGCAATTGACCCGATATTACTTGTAGAATTGAAAACGATAAATGTTCCTTTTGTGGCCGCGTTCGTTGAATTTCCTGTTATTTCAAGACCACTACTATATGTCTTAATTCCTGCTATGGTTTGGTTTCCTGTTAGTTTCACATTTTGGCCATCTAATGTATCCACATACGTTTTATTCGCCCCGTCCGTTGTTGCTGTTGGTGTGGCTAAGTTTGTAATTTTTCTGTTGTTTAAAGATAGTGTCGTGCCCGTTGCGGTCGCAATTACATTATCACCCGCATATAAATCAACATACGAACCCGTTATTTGTATCGGATAATAGGCCGCGGTTGCTATTTTTGTGCCACAATCTCTCCTATATTTGTCGCCGTATCAAAGGCAATACCGATACCATCAAAAGCGGTTGGAGCAGTAGCACCCCGCACTTCTATTGTTGAAGTAAATTTTTTATTTCCTGCTATGGTCTGGTCTCCTGTTAGTTTAACCACCGAAGTATCAAGAGTAGAAACATCAACACCGTCAACAAGATTTACATTTGTTATGCTTTGGCTTTTCATATCAATACCCGCACTTGCATTTATTACATTGCTGAATGTTTTGGTTCCTGCTATGGTTTGGTCTCCTGTTAGTTTGACGACTGCGGTATCTAGGGTGGATACATCAATACCGTCAACATTACCCACATTTGTTATGTTAAATCCACCCATATTTAAACTACCCGTCATAGCCGTTGTGCCGTCCTTTGCCAGTTTCGTATCAGTATATGCTTTTGTTGAAGCATCGCCGTCGTAGAATGGTGCGGGCAGTCCGCTGATTGCCGTTGTGCTGTTAAAATTTAAAACATTATTTGTCAATGTCATTCCACCACCTGTTGTTGGAGCAAAAAGTATAGAAGAACCGACAATAGTTAGTGGATAACCCGTGGCTCCACCCGCATCCGACGAATAAATAGAACCCATATTATTGTTGTAATTGAAGAATAACTTACCTGTGTTTAATGGATTTGAGTCTTTTACGGCCACATAAGTAGTAAATGTTTTGTTTCCTGTTATAGTCTGGTCTCCTGTTAGTTTAACCACAGAACTATCCAGAACGGAAACATCAATACCATCAACATTACCTACATTTGATACATTAAAACCTCCCATATTTAAATCCCCTATCATCATAGCGAGCCCATCCAATCTAAGAAAAGGAGAAGCAACATTTCGCCATTGCCCAGTGCTGTAAATGAGCAGTTGGTTATCGGCGGGGGTGCCTGTTATGATTACATCACTTAAAGCATCTATTGATTTAGTTGCTATCCTTGTGTCAAAATCTGTATTAGCCCTTGCTGTGGTGTAGTATAAGTTAGTTCCTTCGGTTAAGTTAGTGGTTGATTTAGTGGTTAGTCGCGCATCAAACCTACCATCAGTATAGTATAGATTAGTGCCTTCTTTTACATCGGCCGTAGATTTTAAAGCCAACCTCGCATCAAATCGGCTATTAGTAAAATAAAGATTTACGGGGTCAGCATCTTCTGGCACCCTATCTGTGTATAAGCCCACTATGTTTGTGTTCGTTAAATCAAGATTGGCTATATCCAGACTATCAACCGCAATTTCAGACAAGCCTAAGAGCGATTTATATTGACTGCCCATTGTTGTATATATTATCTTAATTAAAATATTATATTTAGGAAAATATACCAACCCATAGCAAACAAGTACCAACCTACGGTCGTAGACAGTATGCCGGGTAAATCTTCGGTAGAAAATCTTAAAATCGCTAATGCGAGGCGAAAGGAAAAGGCTAAGCAGAGAAAGATTGAGAGGGCTAGGGAATTACTCGCGGAGGAAGAGGCGAAGAATGTGAAAGAAATGACCAATGATGAAAAGATGGAACATACGGCCAAGAAACAGTTGGCTAAGGATATGATTGATGGAAGAGATGGAGAAAAAAGTGAGGAGAGCAGTTCGGATGAGGAAGTAGAACAGGATTTCGTAGATATCGTCGCCCAACGGGTTGCGGGTATAAAATTAAAGACTAAACAGAAGAAGGCGAAGAAAGTGGTGAAAAAGAAAGTGGAAGAGGAGAGTGAGAGCGAGAGCGAGGAAAGTGAGGAAGAGGAACAGCCTAAGAAAGGTAAAGGTAAGAAGACTGGCAGTGTTAATGTCAATGTTTATGCGGGACAACCAGAGAAGTCAAAAAAAGAAAGTAATGATGTTTCAAAGATATTTTTAAAGTTCTGAACCTACCATAAATAATGATAAGAATAATAATTAGCATACTCTGGATTGTTGTATGTTAATTCACCTTTTGAATTTCTTATAGCTTTTGCTCTTGCTCTATAATTTCTTCTTCTTTCTTTGTCTAAATGGTTGAGATGTGAAAAAAGTCCTATGCGGTCTTTGTAATGCTCATATCTGACATCACCGAAATGAATTGTTTTTCCTTTTGGTGTTGTAGTTGTATATTTTTTATTTTTTACACTTGACTTTGAAAATCTCATATTATATAATGAACAAGATAAAAAACCTACCATTAGATGTTCGCTTACACATTACCGACTACATCGGTAGATGTATGGACTACATATATAATCATCGTATGTATGACTTCACTAGTTGCTATGTGTGTGGATTAACACTGTGTTTAGCGAACCGACAGATTACGGCCATTGATGATAGCTTTGATTGGTTTTATATGTATGAGTTTTGTTCTAATTATTGTTTTGAACTTGAAAAAAAAGAAAGAGCAATATATAGAGATACAACATTAGGTGTCATTAAGTATTAGATGGACCACAAACACAGCAATCCTCAAAACAATAGCACGGATGAAGTTGTAGATGACGAGAATGAAAGAAAGGAACAACAAGCATTAGAAATTCATTACCAAAAAAGATTACCAACCGATAAATGGAATACTATATGGGCGGACAAACCACTTAAACAAGTATTTGTAGATTTGGCGGATATGTCAAAACTTAAAGACAAGAAAGGAAATAAAGGTTATGCCTGGATGTTGTTTTGGATTGACACTCACAGCCGATTTTTAATCATTAAACCGCTTAAAAACAAAACGGCGAAAGAAGTTTATATGGCTTTAAAATCAATACCATATACACCGGAAAGCATTACTACCGATAGTGGAAGTGAATATAAAGGAATGGTAAAAGATTATTTCAGAGAGAATAATATTGACCATAGGACGGTTGAAGTTGGCGACCATCGGGCTCTTGCTATCGTGGACCGTGTAATAAGAACCATTAGACGGTGGCTTGATATTCTGTTTGAAACTAATGGTAATTTTGATTGGGTTTCTTGGATTGAAGATATGGTTGATGCTTATAATATGAGGTTTCACAGAACAATTCAAGCTAAGCCGATTGATGTATTTAAGGGTGTAAATAAAAATAAACAACTTATTCAGCGGGACGGTCTTATTGACGAATTTGAAAAGGGAGATAAAGTTCGTCGTGAGTTGAAGAGACATTTATTTTCAAAAGGAGGAAAGCAATACAGTAAACAAATTTATACCGTCATCGGAAGAAAGGGCTTCAAGTTAATACTCAATTCGGACGAACTAGTCAGTCCCAGGGAATTATTAAAGACCAAATTTGATAAACCGGCTGACGAAGAAAAACAAATTAATGAACAAGTTAAAGAAATAACAAAAGAAAAGAAAACGAAAGAACAGTTAAAAAGAGAAGACATTCAACCTGAGAACATAAGGACGAGCAAAAGAGAAAAGAAAGCGAAAGTAATACTAGATTTGTGAGTGAGAAAAATGATTTAATTAACTGGAAGAATCCACTTGATTGTGATGGTTCTTTCCTTCAAGACCCTGCTGATGGCTGTAATTGAATTGAAAATAATCAACTCGTCTGGCTCGCCCACCGACACAAGAAATAATTTCTCATTTTTTGGTTTTCTTATAGTAGTATCAACTCTTGCCCAACCAAAGTAGTATTCATTTTTTTTCTCTTCTGGGTGTTCTTCAAAAAAATCACCACCGTAAGCTTTGAACATATAAGACCTCACTTTTTTTCTTGCCTGGATGAATTCGGTATGAACTTGAACAAATCGCTTACCCTCAACATGCCTTCCTGATTGCTCAAATGAGGACCAACCTATTTCAGGTATTGGACGGTGCGGGGCGGGTTCAGCAGGGACTGGGTCGTTAGGTGCTGGGCCAGGGATGGGGTCAGCTGGGACTGGGGCGTGGTCGGCTGGGGCGGGGTCGGCTGGTGCGGGGTCGGCTGGGTCGTGGTCGGTCGGGGCTGGCCCAGGGGCGGGGTCGGCTGGGATGGGGGCGGGGGCATCCTTCAACTCCCCAAGCTGGGCTCTCCGCAGGATGTCGGTGATTTGGTCCATAGAACCGTTCGCCTCCAAGTGAGCAAAGAGCTCGTCGGTCGCCTTCTTGACCTTGGGGTTATCAAACATCCCAGCTTTTGAGAAGTCTTTTTCTGACACGTGATTTCGGTTTAGGTTGACAGTTTTTTTAGCAATTTCCTTTTTTATTTCTGGGGCCGGAGTTGCGGGGCGAATTTTTGGAAATAGTTAATGTAATTTAGGCAAACGGAATGAAAATCCAGAAAAAAAGTTGGCCAAACACTCCGCGGTGGGGAGGTACCATTTTACCGCATTACCGCAAAAAATAAAATGACTGAAAGTCTGATCACGAAAGAACAAAGAACGAAAGAAGATTGGTTAGAAATCTTTGAGGCGAACAAAGAGAGTAGAACCAATCTAAAAAAAAGCAAAATAGTTTGTGAAGAAAAAATCAATAAGATTGACAGAGAAATTGATTTATTGAACGAAAAAAAACAACCACACCTCATCAAATTAAATGCTATTAATCACGTAATTCGCAAACTTGATAAGGAAAGTGAGAGGGTTGAAAATGACAGAATGTTTAAACAAAAAAGACGAATGACATTATTCAAAAAAGAAAAAGAAATCAGACTTTTTTATGCTTGGAGAAAAGAAAATCGTTCTGAGTTTAAGATAGAAATACAAGACCGTATTTTTGATGGAATAGATAAAGAAGGATTGTCTTTCAATCGTTCTCTAATGAAATACATAAGAGATAAGAATGATAATGATGGAGGAGATGATATGAATGTTGAAAATGGAAATGATATGTTCCAAGTGAGGAACAACTATTCTATATAAAAAGTGGTCTATCCACTGAGGAGGTCGCAAGCGACCGTTCGCCCTACGGGCAGAACTCCTTTGGCACATAGGAGTATAAACTAGTGTGTATTACTTTATTAATTTTCAAAACAAAAAACAAAAAAATCCCCTTGCTTGTAAAGAGATTTTTTCTCATATCATACTTGTTTGTGATAGAGGTGGAGGGTGGTGGCAACAACGGCTGAGGTAATTTCCTTCTTCCTTTTTGATTTCCTCTTGATTTCTTAATTATTTCTTATGATGGTGATTTTTGGTCCTAAAAGACCCTTTTCGGGCTGGTATTTTTCTTGAAAATACCTGCGCGAAAAGGGTAATCATCTTCTGACAGCTGGGATCGTGTCCGTTGATTCCCTCCCTTCTCTGTTGTCAGAGTTGGAGAGTGGAAACACCTGGTGGTATGACTTTCTCTTCTGGTCTTTCATCCTTCCTGCCTCTCCCTCTATTTCTCTTTCCTCCCTTATACCTAGGCTACGGCAGGCCAGAGTAGTTGCGTTGATAGGGTTTCACGGCAAGGTGGACTTTTGTATTTCGAACCTCACACCACGCATGTTTGGTTTGTTCGCGACTCTTCTCGCGGCTTGCAGGTCGGGGGTATAGCTCTGGTAGACTTTAGGTTTCAGAGGGAGAGAGGTAGGAATATCCATTTCTTTGGTTCAATGAGGGTGACAAGAGGTTTCAGCCGGGCAAACGTAAGGTTTTGCCGGTTTGGAATGGTGTTATTAAACCATATAAATCTGTCTTCAAAGTAGACAATATCGTGGGCCTTGCTAAGCTTTGCTTACCGGAAACAGAGGTCGTTTGGCTTGAGGGATTCCTTACGGGCACTGACACCCACTATAGAGGCACAGGAGAATTCTTACGCAATTATTCTCTTGCTCGTGCCCTCTCAGAGGAAGACAACAGTCAGATCTATGACGCCAACATAAAAGCAGTTGAGAAAGGCTTCATGGCGGGCCCGTTCGCGAGGCCTCCCTTTCCTAACAACGCTTGCTGTCATCAAGCCATAATCACGCGTGAGCATGCCATCCCGAAAGATAAATGGCATCCTGAGAATGGAGAAAGGAGGTTAATCAATGACCTTTCCTTTCCCCGTTTTCTCTCCTTCAATCAGCTTTGCCCGAGAACGGATGATGGGGTAGAGTATTATACGCATGACATGCAGATGGCTAGGATCATCCAAGCCGGTCCCGGTTGTGTCGTCTTTGGGGCAGATGTCAAGTCTGCTTACAACAGACCCCGTTGCTGCCTTCGCTCTTCTGGCAACAGGTTTCTTCGTGCAGAGACCCCGTCGCGACCTTGTGTACTTCGTTCTTCTTATGCCCGGGTTTGGGGCGTCTATGCCGCCGACGGCTGGAATCGTTTTGCTAGAGCCCTCGAGTCCATCTTTCTCTACAAGTCTATCCCAATGAAGCTTTATGTCGACAACAGTGACGTCGTCTGCGCTTCCTGGAAGGAAGCCAGGGCGCTCAGGTTGAAATTCGATAGCCTCTCTAAGTTTCTGGGGATTCCGTGGCACGAGGAATTTAGTGGCCAGTCCTTTCGTTCCCTCGGTTGGCACAAGGACACTCGCAAGGGCTTTTGGTTCGTAGAGCTGCCCTCTGACAAGCGCAAGATCGTTCTGGACGCCTTGGACACCATCGCTGGTGGCGGCTTCTACTCTGTCAAGTCTTTGGAGCGGCTCCTGGGCCTTGTGCTTTGTCTCCCAGATGCTCTTTTTTCTTCGACCAGCGGTTGGAAACATGCGTATAGCTTTCAACACCATGTCGACATCGCGTAGCAAAGGTGGCAGGCTCAGTTCTAGAGCTTGCCACGCTGCGAGGTGGGCACGCAGCCTTCTCCTTGACTCCAGCTTCCGTCTCCCGCTGTCGGACTTCCTTAAGACGGGACTTTATGACAAGGACTCGATGATATGGGTCGACGACCCCGCCAAGTGCACTCTTTGGTCCGATGCGAACTTTTGCGAGGTGGAGGGTTCGCAGTGGGGGAGGGGTGCCATTGCCATGGCCCCCTTTCGTTCCAAAGGTCTTTTCTCTTCTCGCTGTTGGTCCGTTGAAGAGTTAGCCCTTCTGCGCTCTGAGTCTCTAGTCGACTCGTCTCCGATGCGTGAGTTATTCAGTGCTTACGTTGCAGCTTTTGAGTTTGCGGTCGCACTGGGTTACAGAAAGTTTCATATTGTCACGGCTGTGCCCCGGCTGCTCACTGTCTGAACTCGTGCTACTCGCCTCGGACAAACATTCAGAGTGTGATTGACCCTTGGACTTCCAAGCTTTCTCTTCTTGGCGTTTCTCTCACTGCCTCTCAAGAGCCGCGTAAAGGCATTCACATTGTCGATTTGTTGGCCCGTGCTCAGATGGCCCAATCGACCGAGACCTGGCGCAAGTCGAACCCGTCCGGGCCTTCTTTGCGACCTCTTCAGCAGTAACGGAAGTACCTTGGCTTGTCACCTCTGCGATGGAAGTCATGGCGTGCTCTGTCTCTTATAGCACCAGTGCCGCCTACAGCTCAGCCATCCGCAAGTTGCGTTCTTTCTGCTCCGCCTACTCAACGGAGCACTGGTGTCCTGTCTGGTGGCAACCCGACCCTGTACTCCTCGTTCTCTTTCTTGTTTGGTTGAGCCAGTTCATGTCGGTATCCACCTGTAAGGTTTATATGTATGCAATCCGAGACTTCTGCCTCCGGTTGAGCCTAGATGACCCACCGACAACCACTTCGTGGAGATGGCGTGGCGAGGCATCAAGCGCAGTAAGCGCACCAAGCTCGACAAACGTCTCACCTTAGAGCTGCCGATGTTAGAAGCTATGGCGAGCTATACTCTAGGGGCAGTCAAGGATCGCAACATCCCCAAGTCCACTCGTCATCTCTGGGCCACGGTCGTCACTGCGGCAGTCTGGGGCCTCTTTGGACTCTTTCGTGTAGGCGAGTTAGTAGCTTCTGGATCGCTCGCAACGTGCCGGTTCCTTGTCAACTCCTTTGCTCAAATGCGCCTTGTTGACGACATGAGTCTCATAATGGTTACCCTGGATGGCGCAAAGCAAGACCCATTTGGCCGCGGTTGTGATGTTGGCCTTGCAGAACAAGAGAACCCGCTCGTCTGTCCCCACGCGTGGAAGAAGATCTTCGAGTCAAGTCGCGATGCTTTCAAGCTCCCTTTGGCCGGGAACTATCCTTACTTCAGTCTTTCTGACAATTCCCCGCTCGATCGCGCCACGTTTGTCAGCACAGCTCGGGAGCTTCTGCAAAAGGCTGGAGTCGCGACTGGTGGTCGGTTCAACGGGATCTCGCTTCGTCGTGGTGGTGCAGCTCGTCTCTTCTCGCTCGGTGCTTCGGATTCATCGATCATGCGTGCGGGTCGGTGGTCTTCGTCTTGCTTTCGTCTTTACGTGGGCGCAAGGATGGCCGAGCTTGTTGCTGAACAGAAAGCTATGGGGGGAGGGGCAAATCTCTAGGCTCAAACGTTGGAGGTATTTGCAATGTTCGGTTTCGTACTCAAGTTTTTAGGTGCGGCTGTCTGTGTTCCGAGTGGACATCAGAGCCGTCAACTTTGAGTGTTTTGTAAACTTGAGCCCTGAAATATTTGAGCCTAGCCCCTTTCCCTCCATACAACTCCGACGAGTTCGGAAGGTTAGGCCAATAAAGCTTTACTGTTCTCTTACTAAGTAAATTCGAAACTACGATACGGAATCTTTAACTTACCTAGGCTTCAGTGCACACCTTGCGGGGTGAGGGCCCGTTTGAACTCAAACCTGTGGCGGCGAGCTCCAAACTTTAATGCGGACCGGATCAGGAGCCACATCAAGCAGAACCTAGCTAGGGCCTTATTCGGACTACTTGCGGCGGAGGCCGGCGAGCCAACGCGGCGGCCATTCCTCAAGGCCAAGGTTAGGGTCAGGGTTAGGGTTAGGTTTCAGCGCCCCGCCAGGCTGCCGGGTTACGCCTGGGCGGCTCGGCTCGCTGTCTCTCGCCGTTCCGACCCAGAACGGTGTGTTCGGGCCGCCCCAGCCGGGTCCATTTTTCGGCAATTTAAATGGATAGTGCAGGGGTGGCCAGCGGCGCCCATTTTTGTATTTGTTTAAAGTTTTCATTATATTTTTTTTCCAATGTTATAATTTATCTAGTGTTAAAATCAGCCTTCGGTCATGTAGTATTAATCATTTTTATAACAAAACTCTCACACTGGGAGACGTTTAATGAGAAAGGCTTGCCAGCCAGGTCTGAACAGGCAAGATGGACGGGGATACAAAGTGGTTGTCTAGTAGGGTGAGGCACCGCCTCAATATTTTAGTACAAAGACTTACCGGTACTGAAAAATAGCTATATTATCATTCTTGTATGTACGATTTATCAACAACTTTACTGAAATATTTTTACAAAAGGATTCAAACGTGAAAAGCTAAGTTAGATCTCGCTCATTTGTCTCTTCATTTCCCGTACACCTACCCCAATCCGCCCAAGGTATTGCACTAAGTCCCCCTCTTTGACATCAACAATTTTGTCTTCATCCTTCACTGCATCTGGCCATCCGTAGTCTACTATGACTAATGATCAAGCATGGTAGAACCTGTTTGCTTTTGTTTTCATGCTGATTGTGGAATACCGTCCCTCATCTTCAACATATAAAACACAGTTGCAATGAGATTTGTTTCTGGATGTCATGGCGCAATGCCCCCTCTGCATAGCAGGCAAGGATGGGTCCATTTGTACTCTCCAAGGAGTGTACAAATGGGACCCATTCTCCAGCCGCAATAAAGTCTGTTGCTCCCTCTGGCAAAGTTTGGTACCGCGCGTCCTACTTTCACTACGTGCTTTACTGTATGTGTAATTTGATAGTGTCCTAGGAGGTCCTGCTGCAACATCTCTCGTGAATGCCATAACAAAACCAAACCTGCCCCATTTTATGATGGCTATCGTGTCTGTGTATGCAACGACACGCGGCACCGCAGGACATCATGCATTCCCACCCGAACCTGAATAGGTGAGCAGGTTGCTCTGCCCGGCCCCCGTTTTGTAAACGTTGGCAAATCGTCCCCTCTGAGAGTAGTTTGATGCAGGATCAGCGTACCATTGGGCCTGCAGCTGCCCGTTCGGATTCATGATTGACCCGGGGAAGATGTGGGCATACTGTTGGTCCTAACAAAATAAACAACAGTGTGATGCATGACACAGCCGCGAGATAGATAGATAGATAGATATATAGATAGATAAATAGATATATAGATAGATAGATAGATAGATAGATAGATAGATAGATAGATAGATAGATAGATAGATAGATATGTTTGGTCTATCAGCTCTGCATATCCGAAGACATAGGCATCCATTCCACCCCGCCGCCAATCGGCGACTGGGTAGCGGGCTGGGAATAGATAGATAGATAGATAGATAGATAGATAGATAGATAGATAGATAGATAGATAGATAGATAGATAGATAGATAGATAGATAGATAGATAGATAGATAAATAGATAGTACACCTGCACTTGTGCTGCTAGGCTCTGCATTAGGGTGAGCGCCTGCTGCACTTGAGTTTGACCAGTGGCAAGCACCGACCTATATATGTATATGTATATGTATATGTATATGTATATGTATATGTATATGTATATGTATATGTATATGTATATGTATATGTATAATATGTATATGTATATATATATGTATATGTATACGTATATGTATATGTATATGTATATGTATATGTATATGTATATGTACATTACATATGTGCGGTGTGTAGGCGACACTCACGGCGTTCACGGCATATTCGCGGCGCTTGCGGCATGTACGTATATTACATATGTGCGGCATGTAGATAACACTCTCAGCGTTCGCGGCGGTCGCGGCATATTTGCGGCGCTCGCTGCATATATATCAATGCGCATGTGTGTATGTATGTATGTATGTATGTATGTACGCATGTATGTATGTATGTGTGTACCGATTTTCCTCATCTTTTGCTGCAGCTTTTTCAATTCTTTGAACTAGCTGATCCAAGTTCGCCATCCTAGGTATGTACGTTTGCATGTATGTATGTATGTATATGTATATGTATATGTATATGTATATGTATATGTATATGTATATGTATATGTATATGTATATGTATATGCATATGTATATGTACACGTATATGTATATGTATATGTATATATATGTATATGTATATATATATATGTATATATATATATATATGTATGTGTATGTATGTACATATTTCTTGTATGTATGTATATAAACATTATACGTATGTATAAGGTTGTAATATTGTTTATAATTGTACCCTGCGTCCGTGGGCCTGGGATCGCTAGCGCTTCGACTCCGACGGGGGCTTCTCGTCTTCTCTGCTGGCTCGGGAGTCGCTTCCTGCTCCTGACTACTCTGCTCGGTTTCGCCGCCACCACCAGTCTTTTTCTTTTTGTCCTACATACTTTCACACATCATACGTCAGTTGTTACATACACGCATACAATAATGAATATACTGCATACATACATACATGGAGAGAAAGGGTCGGCGCGGCGGAACGCTGCCTGCTGAACACAGCCTAAAGGTCTGCGCGCCCTTGCCTCCGGCCAGTCTTACTGGCGCATGGCAAGTAAGGTTGAAGGTCATGAGCAGGTCAACCGCGTCACACGCCCGCAGGCTATGCACTCTGTCTATCAAGAAGACACAATAGACTTGCTTGTCCTTCTCTAGCAGGCGCAGCAAGTGTTGCTTGTACTCCGGATTCCAGCCATGCCAGAAGCTGTACACCGCCACGCAGCGGTACATACCCTTCTCCTGCACCCGCATCCACGAAGGTTAGCTTGCTCTTTTCTCCCTGAAGGAAGTAGTCAAGCAGCGCGTAACACTTCGGGCGTGCGGTGCCCTGCATCCCTGCATCGGCGCAGGTTCGGCTGTGGGAATGTGTAAAAGACCTAGTCAATGTCGTCTCTGGCACTCCGGCACTGCAGATTGGTGATGCATGCCCGTCACCCAGATGACCGACCCGCGCCAGCCGGAACCAGCATAGCCACTCATGGACTGGGTCTCCATGTGTAGCGCAAAAGTCAGGCAACCGCAGTAGGTGCGGGTTAGCAGCCCGGCAGCCGGTGCGCCCGCAAGCGGGGGCACTAAACCCGTTCTCGTAGTAGTTGCAGTTCAACATATCCAGACGTCTAGATCGCATGTACTCCAGCATGCTGCTGAGCGGGGCGGGGGCTCGGGCCTCGCTGGCAGTAGCTGATACAAATCAAGATAGCGCACCCGCACCACAACGTTGACTAAGTTTTTTAATGTAAAAGACATTTTAAATATTTGAATATGTGGTATATAGAATCGCTGACACCCTCAGCTCTCGCGGCGTTGAGGCTGCACATGTATATATATAAGAATAATCATATATGGAAATGTACATATATATATATGCGACAAACTTTTTTTATTGAAAGAAACTTTTTTCAATGACATGAGACACAATACGCACATTATTAAAGCCTCACTTGTACTGTACCGTCTTCTCCTTGCCACTGCCATTGCCACCCTTGTCGTTCTTGCAACTGCCATCGCCACTCTTGTCGCTACTGCCACTGCCACCGCCGCCGTCACCGCTGCTGCCGTCTTTGCTCCCAGCGCTGTCATCACTGTTTTCATCTTCGTTGGCTGATGACTCACTTTCATCGCTTTCATACTTCTGTGAAGTTTCCTCGCTCTTGTTCTTCTTTTTTTTGTTTGCAGATTTTTTCCCTTTTTTTCTCGCTACATTGCATGCAAACACATACATACATACATGCATGCATGCATATAATGTCATACATACTATAAGTATTAATATCATGAATACATTCATGCACTTCTTACATACAATGCAGACATGCATACATACACACATAACATACATACCGATAATTTGCATACATAAAATGTTACATTCACAAAGACCTTTCTGAAGCTTTTCGAGTTTGCGCTCCATCCTCGACA